>PVJX010001592.1:0-156010 GCA_004027295.1 Dolichotis patagonum | reverse complement strand
ACTGGCTCTGGTCTCCTCCGTGTTCATTCCTGCCTTTTTCTGGCTTTTTTCTCATCTCGAATTTAAACGTTCACTCTGTCTGACTGGCAGTTAGCATGGACCATAAAGAATGGAAGGGTCAGTCCTTCAAACCTCACCATCTAAACTACACAGAAAGCGCACTGCTCCAGGCCCAGCACCCCGAACCAGGGGAGCTCTATGGAAAACTCTGCTTCCAGCCCCTGGGAATCTCATTAGATAGCATGACAGTTGTTTTACCTTGTTTGGCCTCATTTATCTTTCCCAAAAATGTTCTTGCAGTTCCTCTTCTGGCAAAAGCTTTAGAATATGAGCCATCTAATGAAATGGCCCTTGTGCAGTCTCTTTCAGCTTCTTCGTACCTAATGAACATGAGAAAATTACCAACAGGAAAAAAACGCAGCTTAGAGAAAAACTTCGTGCAAGCTGAGTTTTTAATTTTAAAAGCATGTAATTTCAGTGACCAACTCCCAAATCTGTGTTTAAGGGAAAAGATTATTTTTTTAAAAATTTTTTATTCTCATTAAATCTTAGAACCATTTGGTAAGGAAGGAGAAGGTCCACATTAACAGAAAGTCAACAAACAGTCTGCAGGAGGATGGATTTCATGATGGTGAAATGTAAGGGGAGACAAGAGTACTACTGCTGATATGGAAATGCCATTTCTTCCCCCACCTCAAATGCACAGGTGCTACCATAGAATTATAACTGATATTAGCTTTATAATAAAGTTTTATTAACACTCATAGTATGTATCACTTAAGGAAAAACAACCCACACAAAATTAAGGATCTGTTATGTATGTGAAAGCATATCACTTAAGAGTCTGCATAAACACTTTCATTATGCAGTTAGCAATCACTCAGACTGAGTACTGTTCTATGACCACAAAGAGCAAAGAAGAGCTGACCTCTCTCTCAGTCTCTCTCTCTCTCTCTCTCTCTCACACACACACACACACACACACACACCCCAAAAACATTCTTTGGACTCTCTCTTACATTAAAATGACATTAATGAACTACTGCTAATTTATTAGGAGTGAAAATGATACTATGATTAGGTATGAAATATAATTTTCTTTGTTTTTTTTTGTTTTGTTTTTTTTTTTTTGGTACTGGGGATCAAACTCACGACCTTATGCTTGCCAGGCAGGCGCTTAAGCCACTGAGCTAAATCCCCAGCCCTGAAATATAATTTTCTTTAAAGATAAAATGTCACAATGTCTAAGAACTAAAACAAATGTGACAAAAAGGTATGACTTGTTAAAACTAGATGGATACATGGTCTCATACTATTTTCACTGAAGTCTGAAATTCTGTAAGAGTATTTTTTGACAGCTGGGCCTAGTGGCACACACCTACAAGTCCAGTACTCTGGAGGCTGAAGCTGGAGTACGGCTGTGAGTTCAAGGCCAACCTAGGCTAAATGTGAATTCAAGGTCAGTCTGAACTGCATAGCAAGACCTTGTCTCAAAAAAACAAAAAAAAGAAGTTTTTGAAATAACTTTTTATGAATAAAATCAGAATTTCTAGTGAACTTAAACATCTCTAACACCTTCTTGCTTTTCAAGATGAAATTATGGTAAGTTTCCACCCTGAAAAGCATCAAAATGTAACCAACACTTACTTCTCAATCTTCAGATAGGCCATTGCTCTGTTAGCTGGAAGAAGGGCATTAGCGCCATCTGCTGCCATCCCTCTAGTATAGCACTCAATTGCTCGCTCATATTTTCCCTCTTTGAAAAATGCATTCCCCTACCATTTCAGAGAAAGAGAATAATCAAAACACATGCAGAAAAATCCTCTGAATTCAAATCTTAAGAAATTCTCCAAAGCTACTTTTCAATATTATCTCATTAAGTCAGTAATTTAATTGTTAAAACTCATGAGACATGCTTTAAAATCTGCTGGTGTAGGTTTCTATGGTTATTTATTCTCTTTCCAGTACTAAAAAGAAAAATACTATGAACTATTATATTACTTTGCAGAATTCATCAAACATTAATTAAATATTATACAAGCCTTAAATGTAAAAACATGTTTTATCCAGGTATAGTAATGCATGCTTATGATCCTAGCACTCTGGGACCTGGGGCAGGAGGATCACAAGTTTGAGCCCAGCCTAGGTAACTTAGTAAAATCCTGACTCAAAGTTTTTAAAAAAAAAATTTTTTTTAGTTTAAAAAGGATCACTGGGCTGGCGATTTAGCTCAGTGGCATAAGCCCCTGCCTGGCAGGCGTGAGGCCGTTGAGTTTGATCCCCAGTACTCCCACACACACAAAAAAATTGATTAGTCATATAGCTCAGTGCAAAGGCTCTTGGTTTGATACCCAATACCAAAAACAAAAACCCTACATACACTTTAATAAAGGCCCAAATTTATACTAGGTCTTTCCTTACAATAGAAACTACATGAAATTATATGAAAGAATTTCATACCTCAAGTAATTTTTATAAAAGAATACAGTACCAGAATAGTACAGCCACTCTTAAGTAACATTAACATGCCTAAACACAGACTAAATCAAAGTGTATTGGAACATGACATTTATAATCATTTCAATAACACAATCATTCTGTAAGTATTTATGGGAATCCTCTATAGGCCCATGAAATGCTATAAAAACATATCTAGCCAGGCATGTTGCAACAACCCTATACTATTAGCACTGGGGAAGCTAAGGCAAGAGGATCACCATGAGCTCAAGGACAGCCTAGGCTACATAGTGAATTCAAAGCCAGGCTGAACTACAAAAATTAAAAAGTAAATTCCTTCAGGTCAAGATTTGTAAAGAAATTTCAGCCAGAGTCCTGTGTGACTTGATGACGTAAACCTAACAATAACTATAGTTTATGTGTTAAATTTATAATTTCCTATATGCAAATATATTAAAATCCTCAAAAACAGTCCATTTCCTAAGCCTAAATGTTTCTAGGATTGTTTTTTATGTTTTTCTATCAATTACTCAAATTTTAAATCAGTGACGAAGAAAGGTTTGAAGAAAGGTTTTAGTAAATTTCCAGTTGCATCTTAAGAAAATCTTAATATCTGCAGAGACAAAAACTTAATACACAAGAAACAAAAATTAAGCACTCTGCAAAATATACACATCATATTTTGGAATCCCTTTAGGGTACCAGATCTTTCTCTGAAATAGCTTGCTGCCTGTTTCGCTGTTCCTGAATTTGTTTCTTCTCTCCTTCAGTTGATGTGATCACTGGAGCGGCTTCCTTTGGACAGGAGTTTCCTTCAGATGTTAAAGCCTAGGAAACAGCAACCAACTAAAATAAAGCAAGCAATGCAAGATAAATACATACTTGACTGTAAAATGTAAATTACTCAGATATGTTAAAATTTCTGCCACATTCAAATAATTAAAATAGCTGGGTAACAATGGTAAAAAAAAAAAAAAAACTATAGCTTTAATTCAAAGACAAAGTAAGAGGAATATGCAACTGCCCAGTATCATTAGATAAATCAAAGAAAAAATGCAAAGAAATCAAGACATATGCCAAAAGTGAAAAATCAGTGAAATAAAAGAAAATGAATTCTGTCAGAAAAAATAAAGCATCAATAGTTCTAAACGGCTTTAGATGATGATCAGTAAGGACATTTAAAACCCATTACACTATTTCTAGCTTGAAAAAGCATTTGGTAAAATGCTGTAGTACACAGAAATCACATTAGAAGATCTCTTTATTAAGAAATCTATCCTACATATCTCCATGAAAAGCTTTAAAGTCATCAAACACAGGTCATATGTAGTTCCCTTACACAGCAATACTTTACCTGGTTGATTTTCCGTAGTTCACTTGTTGCTTCAAAGTTATTTGGTTCCAGTTCTAATACTTTTTCGTAGTCTAAGTAAAATACAAGATAAGAAATTTTGAAAACATAGGTATTTAAGGAGAGAAAAGCCAGAGCCTCCCAAGAATCAGCCATGCTGGGACTAGGAAGACTCACCAAGAAATCAACTGGCTAGCCTTTCTGGTAATTCATGCAAGCTGTGTGGATTCCAAGGATAGAAAAGTCAGCTAGCACCTCCTGTGACCCTATAGCCTCGCTGCCAGCCAGCTGAGAATTAAATGCTGTCTCCGTCCCACAACCCCACCCCCACCCCTAAGCAACTGGCTGGTTAGGAGGACAGGCTGAGTTGACAGCAACTAAGGTACATAAAGCAACTACATGTTTGAATTGTTTGGTTAATTTTTCAGGCCTGGGACCAGCGGTCTGAGCATCTCTTGGGAGGATGACAGTATGCAATATAGCAAATATGGGGGATTTCCTTCTATCTTGTCTTTGAAGGCCAATAGTGTTCTCAATTTTGCTTTGTCCTGATTTTTTTTGCTTTATTCAATATTCTGTTTTGATTGGTTTTATTCTGTTTTGTTGTTGGTTTGATTTTGCTATACCTGATGAAATGGACAATTATTGTGAAGATAACAAGATACACTATGGTAACTATAGTTGTTTTCCTAGCATCTTGCTTTGAAGTTCTATACAATTTTGCTGCATTGTTTTGATTGGCTTTGTTCTGTTTTGTTTTGTTGGATTTTACTATCTTTAAAATTTAAAAAAAGATAGATATTTAAATTATTTGTAGAAAACAATAATCATCTGTTACATGTGATATATAGGTACCTAGAGTATAGTAAAATGAAGAGAAAACTAAGAAATAACTAAAATTATTTCTTCATCTTCCCTCAGGGCAAACAAAATCCTAACAGAATCCTATCACAAACCGTCTCCCACCAGTTTCTGTCATAAGGTATAGATCATTAAACCAAGAAAAAGCAAACATCTATTAAGTATCAACTTCATTGGTAGTTTTTAGCTTTATTGTATTAGCTTAATACAATAATTATTGTATTAATACAATAAACGTAGTGTACTACATTTATTGTATTAGCTTAGTTTTAGCTTATTTATACTACACAAATCTATTGTTATAGAATAATGGACGCCACAGAATTTACAAATGAAAACAGAAAGTTTTAAATGTACTACTGTCCTACAACAGCCAATGAGATTTGTTAATCTCTATTTTACAAATAAGAAACTGAAAACCAGAGAAGCTACTGGTCATACAACTAGTATATGGCAGAATAACAATTTGACCCAAAATCTTATTGGCGGTAAATGCAGTTTCCCAAACATCAAGTTTCCCAAAACATCAAGATACCTTTAAAACACAAAAATGAGCTCTACTGAGATATTTTATAGAAAGCTCTCCAAAGGTAATTAACTGTAATTATTTAGTATCGTTTGCATAATGTCTGTTAGATTAAGCTATAAAAGAACTTTTAAATAATGATGAAAAATATTAACTACCTTTTTTAGCATCCTCTAATTTTTTCAAAGCAAGTCGGGCAGCACCTCGTCTGGCATAAGCCTTTGCATAATTTCTATTTAAAGCAATTGCTAAATTACAATCAGACTCAGCAACAGCAAATCTGCAATACAAAAAATTAAAACAAAGTTAATAAGGATCATTTATTAAACCAAAACTTCAAAATTTGTTTCTGAAATCCCAAATACCTAGAAAAGAGAATTTTCTTCCCAATTATAAGCATATTTTCCACTTCCTCATATTTAGTTAAACCTACTAAAAGCAATAATCCTTAATAGTAAAACTTTAGTAGTGTTCGTTTTAATGCAAGAAACAAGATGGCCCAATATCACCACTTTTTTCCTAATACTGTACTAAAGAACCTCCTCAGTGCAGTCCCATGAAAAAGTAATTGGGATAAGGAAACTGGAAATGAGCTAGACTGTAGCTCCGTGGTAGTGTTTCCTGGGATACATGAGGCCCTGGGTAGAATCTTCAGTGTTCCCTCCCCAAAAATAAAAACAAAAAAATCTAGAGATTAGAAATACTGCTAAGATAATGAAAGTTCAGCAAGGTAGCTGCTTTACATACAAAGCAACAACAAAAACATTAACAAAGAAGTATAAGACAGCAAGGCAAAATTTGTAAATGATCTTCAAAGATATAAAAGACATGTGGAGCTATTTTTACATCTGTCTATAATAAGGCACAAAAGACATAACAATTTTATAATTCTCTCCAAACCGATCTATAAATCTCATGCAATTCTAAACAAAATCTCAAAGGGATGTGTCAAGAAATTTGACAAAATGATTGTAAAATTTATATTGATGAGCAAAGTTCTAAGAACACTTAAGATACTCCTGAAAAATGAGGTAGAGAATATGCCTACACTAAATATTAAGACATAACTATCATGACTTAGTAATCAAAGATGGCGTGGAATGAAGGCAAAGATGGGTACAGACCAAGATAAGGACCACAGATGAGAAAATGAACCACGCAAACTTGATGGATGACACCAGTGATGCCAAAAATTCCATGGGAAAGCATGGGTATTCCATAAGCAAGACTAGAACAACTAGATAATCATACAAAGAAAATATGAAACTAAAATCCTAACTCTAGCACCTGTGAAAAGTAAAACTTAAATTCAGAAGAAAATACGGAAGACTATCATGAGTTTGAGATAGTATACAAATTATTGTTTAAAGGTGCTAGTCATTAATTTTAAACATTAATCATTAAAAATATCAATTAATTTGAAATATATTAAAATAAAGAGTTCCCGTTTGGAAACACTTATTTTATGAAATAAAGTGTCACTCAATTCTAGAATTGAAAAAAAGCTAAGCTGTAAGTTTACAAAAGAAAGCTATTACGAAGAAGTGACAAACACTGGTATCTAGAAAAAAGAACTTTTAAAAATCAACAGAAAAACAGCTTAAGAGAAAAATGTCCCAGGCCAGGCATGGTGGTGCATGCCTGTAATTCCAGGACTTAGGAGGCTGTGGCAGGAGGACTGCCATGAGTTTGAGGCCAGTCGGCTACACAGCGAGACCCTGCCTCAAAAAATAAACAAAAAACCCAAAAATAAAAATGGCCCAAATACAAAAATAGGCATTTCAAAGAAAAAAATTCTTGAATAAACATATAAAGATACTCAACCTAACTTCGAGGTGGAAAGAGAATACTCAGAGACCATACTGGCTCCAGGATAATCACAACATGAGGGACAGACGGATGAGGCGGAGGGAGCAGCCCCCAACACCTGCTCAGGAGAGTATCTGGGAAAGAAACGAGCTCATCTGCAGTCAAGTGGTCTGGTTGTATTTGGTCTATAACTGCACTTGGTTCCGTGTGCGAAGTCAGCAAAGTTCCTGCTAATACCTATAGACTTATGAGGCTACCCAGCCAATCTTAATGTAAAGTAGCTAACGCCCTGCAAGTACAGACTAAAAGAAAAAGTACTGAACTATCACAAAATTAAAAAAATAATTGCTAGCTGAGAGAAGGATAAAGGGCAGAATATGGAAAGAAGTATCAAGGTAGCATCAAAAAAAATACTAATATCCTGGGTCTTAAAGTTGGTAAGTAGGTTTATTTTAAAGCATTTTTTGTAACACACATGATACATGTTAGTCAATAAAAAATGTTACAAAATGTAAATATTCCCTAATTTATGAGGCTATTAATATGTTTCAAAGATCTAAAAATATGCTATTTAAATAGTAAAAATTCAGAATACAATAACAATATCTTCTCTCATATTTCTGTATTAAAAACTCCTATGATAGTAGAGTTACTTAAACCTAACACATATTAATATTAAATATGCACTTAAAGAGTGAGTATGACTTTAAGATGAACAAATATTGACACATTTTAAGTGTACCATAATAAAAGTAGATAAGTGGCTTTTTCAAATAATAGAAGGAAATTAACTTACAAAAATTTTTATCCAGCTAATCTTTATGAATTAGGAAAAGAACATAGTCGTTCATTACAGGAGAAACAATAAGCTATGGCTGCATGGTTTAAGTAACTGAATGTCTAGAATGGCTTAAAATAAAAGGACGCAAGCTTTAAAAATTTATAATGGAAAAATGCAATATATTTTTAATCTCTCCCACACACAGTATTTTATTGTCCAAGACTTTAAAAATCAGTCTTTATATATACATAAACCAATCACACACATTAGACACAAAAGCCCTTACTTTTTCAATCTAAAGTAGGCCGATGCTCTGTTGGTTGGCAGGACAGGATTATACGGATCAGCGTCCATGCCTCGGGTATAGCACTCAATTGCTGCATCATATTTTCCTTGTTTAAAGAATGTATTGCCCTGAAATGCAAATTAAACAAAATGGTCTTTTTACAAGACTGAAATTCACTATAGTCACTGTACAGACACAACCCAAAAGCCCTAACAGAAAAACAAGTAAAACACCTAACATTATCCTCCTACTGGCAATATCAACCCATAGAGACATAACAAAGACATTGAGAAGTTGTTTAGACAAGAGTTTCACCTTTCTGTAAAGCAATATAGCTGGTTTTACAGTAATAAGGTTTCTCTTAGAGTAATGCTGAACAGTCTAAAAGAAAGCAAAAATGGCCTATGATATGGTGTGGAATATAACACATATGTTAAGAACTGCATACTGACTATAAATTACAGTGCTTTTGTGCACTACTAAAAACTCTGGAACAACTCTGGCACAATAAGAGCACTTTATATGTAATAATTCATTTAATGCTCACTACTTATTGAAATATAGTGACATCATTAATCTAATTGATAAATAAAGAACCTGAGGTATAGGCAATGTAAAGAGCCTATCACAAACCGGAACCAGACAATCTGTCTCTGGAGTACACGCCTCTAACTAAGATGAGTACTTCTTCCATGGGACATCACCAACGACAATTTAAAGTCCAAGCACTTCCTAAACTACATATGTTGAGGAAATTTCAGAATTCAGATTTTCTACACATCCTTCCTACCTGAAGGAACCTAAAACTAACTGTAAAAGTACCTTTTCTTTTAGAGCAACAGCCTTTTGTGAATCTATGTGAATCCCATCTTCTTCTGACTCTGATTCCTGAGACACAGAATCGTGGATACTGTCTTCTTTATCAAGCTCATCAAGGATACTGTCCTGAAATTATAACAGAACAGAGCTTATAATTACATGACCGTTAGGAGAAAAAATATAATCAACACAACTTACATCATTATAATTTAAGGGCCTAAAGGGCTATAAGAAGCAATCAAAAAACCTCTCAGTTATTATATCCAGAGAGAAGAAATGCCCTTGTTTAGAAACCCAAGATCTAAGTCACTTACAGAATCTGACTTTGAACTCATTAAGTAAATTAAGGTAATGGTCTACAAATCATCCCTAAGTCACAAATTCTTAGTAGTGAGATATTCTGGCTGAATATAAGAGAAGTTGCAAATGACCTTAAATTAATGGAATACCTAACGGCAGAAAACAGTTTTTTACAGCTTTTTTCTTTTCTCACTCAACAATAAAAACATTTCTTGAATACAGCTCCTGATCCTTACAACAGCCTATGAGGTAGATACAATTGCCTATGTTTTTCACATAAGGGAACGTAAAACATTCAAATCAGTTGCCTCACTCAAGGTCACTCAGCTAGTAACTGACTGAGTCTGCTCCCTCTACAGAGCTCTCATTCACCACGTTACTACTTTTCAGTGCATTTAAAATACAACTAACCCTACTAAGAAAACATGTAACATGCTAGTATAGCAGTTCCCAATCTCTTTTGACTCATACACTTCTTTCATGATAATTTTACAGACACTGTCAGGATTTTTCTAAATCCTGTTTTTATCATGTATGAAAGATTTTAATCTTTTTATGCCTAGTGTTCCATTTTTGGAACTCCCATAGCAACAGAACATAATAAATTTTTTTCTTTTCAAATTCTTTTTCTTTTTTTGCAACAGTCCCACTCTGTAGTTCTCAAGTTAGCCCTAAACTCATGGCAATCCTCCTGCCTCAACCTCCCAAATGTGCTGGGATCTCTTCAAATTCTTGTTCCTTGAATTTTTCTGTATGAATTTCATGTAAAAATTCAAAAAATTGCAACTTTCAGCATAAATGGCTTAATAAGCTACATTTTTAGTTGACGCATAATTGTTCATATGTAACAAGTACAATGTGATTTTCACTGAATGGATATTAAAACACAGATTGAAATTTAGCTGTGTTTTAGTATGAAGATTCTAGAAATACCATCACCCTATCAGCATGGTAGCCAATATTATCCAACACTGCTATGCTTACATGTGCAGAAAATTAATGACACAAATCATTAAAGCAAGAAGTCAGAAGAATGGTAAGCAAACACCTATGCCTTATACAGACACTCAAATGACAACTGCAAACAATATAGTACACAATCAAAATGGCAACATCCACACACAGCAGAAGCTGGAATCAATAAATCACTATATAGGAAGCATTTCTATAAAAAATCATCTGAGATTATGTCTCTCAGGAATTGGACACTGTAAAAAAACGACTTACTAAAAGTAATAGGTTATATAATAAGGAGAAACATCACCAAAAAAAGCAGACTATAACATACTCAGAAATAAATTTTATGTTCAGAATGTATCTCTTTCAGCAACAATAAATTCAAGACCCAAAATTATACTTTCCTTATACTGGGACAATACTAAAGCAGATGGCAAACTATTCAAATGGGGGGATAGCTCTCTTGAATCAACTACCTTGTTTTCATTAAGAAAAATCCAATGCAACTAATTTGGAAAACATTATCATCTAAAGCTAAATGTACATACCCAGTGATGGCAAACCTTTCAGTGGTAAGAAAAGCCTGCTGTGACATGTCCCATTGATTTGCCACCATTGACATAAACATGACCCAGCATGACCCCTCCCACTTGGGTGCTAATCTTCATCCAAAGACAAGTTCAAGAATGTTCACTGCAGGTTTATTTATAATAGCCCCAAACTCTAAAAAGCCCTTAATGTTTGCCAAAATATAGCTGACTCTACCAAAGAGAAAATATAGCATGCTAATCTAGCAATTCAAAATCTCTTTAACACAAATACTCCTTTCATGGTAATAAATAATTTCATAAACCCTGTCAAAATATTTTAAATTTTATTTTTATTATATGATGAACTAATTTTTACTAAGACATTTCTTTTTTGATGTCCAAGTGTACATATTTAAGGGGCACAATATGACGTTTGATTATATGTACACAATGTATACACAGCTCTTCAATAAGTATTAATAATGAACAGAGATTATGACATATTTGTACAACACTTTTTTTTTTATCGGTACCGGGGATCGAACTCACGGCTGCGCACTTACAAGGCAGGCACTTATGCCGCTGAGCTAAATCTCCAGCCCACCCCCTCTTTCTTTTTATTTGTATAACATTCTTATTGGCAATGAAATAGAACAAAATACTGCCACTCAATGCGCACCAATATTAGACAATACTAGCAAACGAACCCCTACAAGTGCAAATTGCATAAGTATATTTATATAAAATTCTCAATCTGGCAAAACTAATCTACCATATGAGAGGCCAGAACAGATTTTTTGTGGCGATTTCTTAACTGCAGTGCAAGTTTTCCAGATCTACATGTGATAAAATGTCACAGTACATTTATTTGTATTGATGTCAAATACAAACACTGTACCAACAATGATCTCCTTGGTTTTGATATTACATTATAGTTAAATAAGATATAACCATTGCAACTTTGTGAACTATTTTTGTCAAAAAAGAAAAAAGAAAGATAAAATAGGAAAAAATCCTGGCTGTCTTAAGTCACCATTCACTAAAAGAAGATTACAGAAGAAACACTAGTCCAGTAATTAAACTTTATTCCACATAAAATAGCCTATAAAGGTGACACAGCATCGAGAACTCTACTTCACTTTTCATTTAACCTATGACAATTAACGGAAAAATTTTTTTGGTTTTGTTTTATACACTACTGGGGATTAAACCCAGGCCTTGCATATGGTGGGCAAGTGCTCTCCCACTGAGCTACAATCCTAGCGCCACCACCCCAAAGGTGCCCATGCTTCTCTCAGCTCCCAAGGAGCTGGGAATATGGGAGTGCGCCACCACGCCCAGCTGAGAGACATACTCAAATACTAAGCCAGAGCAACTTACCACATCAAGTTTTGACCATGCCTCATAATCATAAGATTTTATCCTGTTTTTAGTGTTTTCCTCTTTGGTTTTTTTAGAAGATTCTTTCACTTTCCCTTTCTTTTTTTTCCTAAAATTCCCATTTCGAATAGGAGGTAAACTCTGGAGAGAGAAAAAAAAGCACCATTTTGAGCATTCTGCTGTTATTTTTTTGTATAACTACCAATGCTTAAACTTTTCACTACATTATATTTTCAAGAATTTCTTAATTTTCAACTGTTTCAAAATATCAATTTACTAATTTACCATGTTCACTTATAAGAATTATGCTTGAAGGTTTAATTCATCCTTTGATGAATGTTAAACACTATTCAGTCACAAGTATTATCTTGAAATCCTATCTCAAAAAAATTACCAGTATTATATGGCAATACATCATTAAATAATTGTCTACATTATTTTCATGTATGACAAACACCCCCTACACATTTCACGATGCTGTTCATTTACCTTTAAGTGTCATCCTTTTCATAACTATTTATTAAGATTTAAAATATCTCAATATAGTTAGTTCAATTATTACATTTGTTAAAAGGAAAATTCCTAAAAATGTTGATAGTGAAGCAAATTACTTTAACTTTGGTATTGTCACAAAACAATTTTAGAAGCCACACCTTGTTTTAAAATGAAAAGTTCTACTAGCTACTAATTTAGGAATTCTTAATTTACCTCTTCAGGAACACCACTCTGTCTTCTCAGTTCCATATCCTTTTGCTTAATGTCTTTTTCCCAGTTTTCTAAATCCCTCATGAAGTCTTGTAATTCTTCTGCATTTTGCTTCACTTGTAGTTGTAATTCCACTGCTTTATTTGGTGAAGTCATTATGGCCTGCAGAGTTTTGAATAACCAAACTCAGAGAAGAATTAAATAGATTGACAGATGCTCCTCAAATCAGTTTCTTAGCCATAAACTCATCAACAACTGAAAATACTTAAGTAAAAAATACATTTAATCTACCTAACCTACCAAATATAATTTAGTGAAATAGTACAACTGTCAGTTGTGCCTTTATGATCACAAGGCTGAGTGGGAACTGTAGCCCACTGTTACCACCCAGCATTGCAAGAGAGTACTGTACCATATGTCGCCCAGGAAAAGATCAAATCCAAAATTCCAAGCAGTTTCTATTAGATCATACTGCTTGCTCATCCCCACAAAGTTGAAAATTCCTAAGCTGAGCTTTAAGTTGGGGGTGGTCTGGCTTATTTCTGTGAAATCTAACTAGTGATTTTTCACTATTTCACTAATGATCAAGATACACACATAGAAGTCAAGAGTAAAGTGATGCTGAATAAAGAAAGCATCATTTTATTTTTTAAATCAGTCAACTGTTAACTGAATGAACACTCAAGTTTGGTCATCCTGAAAATACAACATGAATGAAAAAAAATGGGGTAAAACAAAAAATCATTGGAATTAGTAAGTAGCCCATGGTAACAAACTGGCAGCTTATCTCTAGAATTTATAAACATATCCCAGTACTTCCTTTACTCCATTTTCTTCCAGCATTTATTGAATTTCTATAAAATAGGCTCGATACCAAGATTTAGGGATGCAAAAAACATGAAAGGCAAGGTCCCCGGTCTAATAGAGAAGAAAAAAAAAAAAAAAAATAAGTAACAGAAGTACCGAACTGCAAACTCTTGTTAGGCTAGGTTTCTCAATCTTGACATTATCAACTAATACTTTGTCAAGAGGATGCTGTCCAGTGCTCAGTCGTGCAGTTGCCAACAACCCTGTCTTTATAGGCTAGGGCCCACTCTTCCCTATCTCATTACCAAATAACACACAGAAGGCAAAATAAACCTAGGCAGAGAAGCCTGAATCAGTAATCATCACTACCTGCAACATCAGCAGGTAGCTACAAAGGACTAGAGATAAATTTGAAAGTCACCCAGTTGGGAGCCCCAATTATAGATTTAGACCAGTTTAGCCATTGACTACTGAGGGATAGAGGGAGCATAAAAAATACTAACATTGAGGAAAAATAGGCAGCACCACCTACAGAGCTAGAAAACTAAAGTATGGTGTCAACAGAGAACCAAAGGGAACGAGTTCAACAAAGTTGGCAGTGCCAAATACCACAGAGAGCATAGAAGAAAAGAAGTGCACTAGATTCCGTTACGTAAAGATTACTACGAATTTCAGTGGTATTTTTTTAGAAGGGTGGAAGTGAGTTTAGTAAACGAGATTATATTGGATCAAACATGCCTGTACTAATGCAAAATCTGCTCCTGAATCTTGTCTGGATGATCAAGGAACAAGGAAAAGGACATAGGAAAGACGATGAATGATAAGGCAAGGTTCCCCAGAGTGAAGAAAAACTCAAAACCATAAAGGGAAGAATGCAAAGTAAAAAGAAGGGATTCAAAACTTGCTTAGAATGGCAAAAAAAAAGTACACTGAAGAAAGAAAAAAGACATATCTTATGGCTCTTCTCTTAGCCTCAAAAACTAAGGCCTAAATTGCTTTCAAGCAGTTCCATGTTTGATTGTAATATATGTGCGTCTCACGCAAACAAAACTTGTGCAATGTTTTACTGAGCACTAAAAAAAAAAAAAAAAAAAAAAAAAAAAAAAAAAAAAAAAAAGTGAAAACAAGGGAAGCTCCTGAAACGGTGCAGGGGAGTTGAAATTTTTTTTTTCTTTACACCTATTCACCCATGCCGCTCCCACCCGCACCAGTGGTCCCATGATACCAGCGGTAGGGCCGCGATCTGGGCTGAGATCCCGGCAGGGAACCAGAAACTTCCAGCACTTGGGGGGAAAACATTTTCACACTTAACACCCGCGCGAGCCCTGTGCACCCGCGCCTACAGAAGAATGACTGGGACGTCTCAACCGCAAGTCGCCCACTGCCGGGTCGCCGGGTGTGGGGTCCCCTCTGCAAAGCTGAAAGTCCAGACCAGGGTTGCACGCGGCGAGCCCTCCTGGAAACGCGCCGCCCGGGACGCCGCTACCCTGGTCACCGCCGCGCCGCCCCAAAGCTCCCCGCCCTCGCGGACAAAACGCGCGCCCCCTCGGCGCGCCCCAAATCACAGTGCCCTGAGGCCGGCGGCGACAGCCATGCCAGCTCACCCGTCCCGGCCGTCACCGGGTGCACCGCAGCCCCTCAGACCCGCCGCTACTCCGCGGGCGCCGCCCCGGCTTCCCACAAGGCCCCGCAAGCCCTCGCCCCGCCCCGGAAGCCCGGTTTGCGCGTGCGTAGAACGCCAAACTGGCTACCCTAGGTTGTCTGGTTAGACCTATGTGAGTGTAGGCAGTAAGTAGGAGCAAAATCCGACCCTTTCACATCTTTGTTATAGGGCTGCAGTAGACACGGAGAACTCCAAAACTGCAGAGTCATCCCGACTTATTCTGATCCCCAAAACAATATAAAGCCTTAAACATTTCTTTGGATTTCGTCAATTTTGTCTCCAATATTTGTCTAACGAGATGTCCTGACCTTTTTACAGTACGACAAAGTTATAGTTTCTCTGCCAAGTAGGAACGGACTAATGTAAACTGGTGGTCGCGGAAATTTTGTGGAATTTGTTTCTTTCTGAGCGCTTGTGTTTGGCAGAGCCCTTGCATCTGCCTCCCTTGAATCTTTTGCCAGTGAATTCTTTCCTACTCCACAGGTTTGTATCCTGAGTGTTTGCCATGTGTCTGTTAAGGTCTATCTTTGGATACATCCTGACAGAGAAGATGGAAGAAGCTATTAACACTTTTTGCTTTTCACTTTTGTAAGCGAGCCTTCTGCCATTCTCGTAACAAGTCTGAAATTATAGAATAAAAAATTTTAGAGGTCCATGAAAATATACACATTTTTTTCAGATTTTATCGGCTCTATGTTCCCTAAACCATTCCAAAAATTCAGATCCGTAGTTCTCAGTTCTTTTGAGTCGCCTAGGGAGGTATATATAACATACATATAGTGCCCACCAAAAAAAAAAAAAATTATACACACTTCTGGAAAAGAAACTTTTATAAAATTTTTAATACTAAATTTATTAAGATATCATGAAAGTAATATAATTTATCTTTGGCCTAGACTGTTACAAAAAGTGCTCAAAGTGGTGACCATTAGTTTTCAGACATTTATTAATATGGTGAACTGCTGCTTGGGTAACCTTAGCCATTGAGGTTGCTGCACATTTTCAATTTTTTCTCTAAGAAACAGCAGTGTAGTGGATTTTCCATGATACACAACGTCATCCAGGGCTCCGCACACGAGAGTAACACCATTTGTTGTAAAAACATCATACTATTTTACTGTTCCTGAAGAGCCTGTACATTTTTTGGCGGATGTATACATATACCCATACACATACAAAGAGAGACAAAGCAAGAGATCAAGAGCGAGAGCAAAAGCAAAAGCGACCTTAAGATTTACGGAGCCTATCTCAGAGGTTCTGAGTCCATTAATCTGTTGTGTAGGCAGCTTCAGCATTCAACCTTTTAAGAATGTGGATGGATAGTTCAGGCTGGGAACCACTAACCCAGGCACTGTCAATGAAAACTACTTTAGGCACATCCCTCACAAGGTCATATGTTGTCATCCCCCTTGTTTATTGCTGGATATCATTTAATTTTCAAACGATATAGTTAAATTATTAAATGGATGGCCAAAATATTGACTAATATAGTGATCTGGTTATGTTGCTGTTGTGTTACTGAGATAAATAACTAGCTTTTTTCCTTCTTTTGCAGTTCTGTGTATCAAACCGAGGACCTTGTATAGCAAACTGGTCTTTAATCATGATTTACTGATGTCTTAACAAAAGCTACTGTATTTATTTTATGAATTTTGGCAGAATTGATATACATGAGAAATAACAGGGCCAACTGGATGCTTTGGTAAAACTTCATAAATCCTTGAGTAGTGAGATCTTGCTGTCTCCCTCTCTCCCTTTTTCCCTCTCTCCCTCTCCTCTTCCCTTCCTCCACATAATTGTCACATTACTTAGTTAATACAGAATCAAAGGAAGAAGAGTTAACCAAATGCCAACCTAATTGTGAGGCTCCTTTTACCTCCCTAAAAAATAAAATTTATGCCTATAGTGGTGCCCTTCTCTCCCATGAACTCAGACACCAGTCATCTGGTTTTCTAGGTGGCATTTAGGCCTTTGCACTTCTATTGACAATTGTCTTCAGTGTGTCTCCATAACATTAGTAAACCTTGCCTTTCTTTTATGTCTCTTTTACTAATTTGTTTATTTGTACCAAAAGAAATCAGACAACTTGATTGAACTTACTGTTAATGTCTGAAGTCATTTTCAAAAAGACCATCTCTTTATGTCATTTGTATGTTGAAATTATAATGATCAGTGGGAAAAAACATGTATATTGCTGCGATTGTGAAATGCAGCAATTAATCATTGTGAATGCTATTAATTTTACATCCAAACCTATTATTGTGTTCTTTCAAATAAGCGTGGAAAAACTCTGCCAGTTAATGTAACTCTTAATAAAGGAGATATTGACTAAATAACTTTAGGAAGAACATTTATGAATTTTGAGATTTCCTATTACAGGAATAGTGTAAACCATTTGGTGGTACATGACAGAAAGCCCAAACTAAAAGTAGGTTAAACACAACTGAATGTTATTTCTCTCTTCTGTAAGACTGAATATAAGCAATCCAAGACTGATATGACAATCCCAGGGTCGGGCCCAGGGTCCGAGTACCTGACTGCACTACCCTCTTTAGCACATGGCTTTTGCTCATGGTACAATATGATGTTAAAGCTTCAGCCATTTTGTCTGAAATAGAGTCAGCAGAATCAGGAAAGAGGGGGCATGATGGTACTCCCCACAGAGATACCGCCCCATCCAGAGTGCTTCCGCTTACATGCCGTCAGCCAGGACTTAGACATGATGTCACCAGGAACCCAGGTCCTGACTCTGAAGAACCTGCCCCCACAAACCTCCAGGATCTTTTTTCCCTTTAGTGAAAGAATTCAGTCAAGATACATAAGCAGCCAAGTAGAAGTACAGGCAGAATGTATTACAAATCAATTACGGAGAGGTATTTGCCTGCAAGTGACAAGTGGCAGTGCCACATAGGCATTTGCACTGAGCTGGAGTTTGGACAACTTTTTATGTGCACAAGAGTTACTCCTGGGGTTCAGGGAGTTATGGTGATTATGATGTTTACTAACTGGCCTTTTTCCTTAGAACTGAAAAATGTCTAATTTTTCAGATGGTCACTGTTCCCTTAAGGGCCTTAATCAATAAATAACTTATGAAGGAAAGAGGAAGTTCTAATCTAAGTCAGGTACCAGCCCAAGATGGGAAAATCTTTTTTTTTTAAATTGGTACCAGAGATTGAACTCACTACCGCGCGCTTGCAAGGCAGGCACTTATGCCATTGAGCTAAATCCCCAGCCCCAGGTGGGAGAATCTTAAAGAATATTTCCTTTCATAATGATGTAGGACCTCCAAATATTCCAAATAATATAAGGGAAATACTCCAACCTGCTAGTCTGTTAGATGTCTGATTCAAATTTGTGTTCTCTAAAATTGAAGAATAAATTCCAGGAACAGCTGAGGTTAAGAGCAGAAAATATTTATTGAAGGAAAGAAAGCTACATTTATTGGGGAAAGAAAGCTTCTGTGTAAGAGAAATAGAAGGGGTCCTGAGTAGGTTGCCAAGGACCCTGCTTCTCAAGGGAGTTTTATAGAAATCTTGATACTGCTAGCTTTTGGAAAGGGAATAGTCCAAAAATCACATCAGAAAGGGCAAAATATTGACCCTCAGGAGTGCATATGGGGAGGCTGGTTGCCTCTTGAAAGATTTTACCTGAAAGGCACTTCTGGTAACTACGGGGTCTGAAGGCCTCTTCTGTCCTGTGCAGTGAAGTTCATCCACCCGAGTCAGTGATAGGGCAGCTTGGAGAAGGACTTTAATGAGTGGGACGTTAATGACTGAAAATCCTCAGGAGGTGAAAAATTTTCTTCCCAGATGGCAGCACAATTATATAGTATACGGAAAGCATACTCGGAGTGTGTATAGATGTTAACTCATAGGCCCTTAGCTACTATAAGTGTACATAGATCAGAGCAGTCAGTTTGACCTGTTGAGAGGTAGTGGATGAAGGCAGAGCTGTAGTTTCTATGATAGAATCATTGGAGACTACTGCATATCTTGTCCTGGCAGGAGAGCTGGGAGTGGGCTTATATGTACTCCCACCAATGAACCAGTTGTGGTCATGGATAGGAAGGAGGAAGGTAGAAATATGAGAAAAGTGGGAAGTTTCCAGATATATTAGGAGGAGGAAAGCAAAGCTGGGAACCCAGAGAGTGTAAGTATCCTACTGTATGGAAAAAGGACAGGAGCTGTTGTTTGGTGGCGGGGAATTGAATCTGGACAATCAAGTGAGGGTGATCTGGAGGTAGGACTAGGGCATGTTTGCAGAGAATAATGCCCAGATAGGTCACAGATGGGGAAGCGATTTGGGCCTTAGAGGAAGATACACAATATCCCTTTGAATCTAGATGTTGTCATAATGAAAGGAAGTCTTTACAGGACAACGTAGAGGAGGAGATCATCTACACACTACATGAGGGGAAAGGAAGAGGGTTCAAAAGAGAGCAAGTCACGAGCAAGGGCCCGACCAAAGTCATGGTGGCTGTCCTGGAAACCCTGTAGCAAGACATTCCAGGTCAGCTGTTGGGACTGATGAGTGTCAGGGTCAGTCCAGGTAAAGGCAAGGAGAGACTGTGAGGAGGGGTGCACGGGAATAGTAAACACATGTCATCTTTTAGATCTAAAACAGAGTGATGACTTGTAGATGGAAGAATGAAGGACAAAAGCATGGAGGGGTTAGGCGCTGTGGCCCACACAGCACTTGACATTCTTTGGGTGAAGGACTGCCAAAGGATGAGAAAATAAAGGAGACAACGCCGGGGTCAGGCAAAGCCCTTACTCTCTGGAAGGGAGGGAAAGAACTGTCCCCTCACTGCAGAAGCATTTATTTACACATTTTAGCAACTTAATGCCACATGACACTCTGTTGTCCTAGCAACCAACTGTTCAGATTGCCTTGGGGCTAGGTGTTCTCAGAGCTGAAGTAGTTTCTTCACATGGCCTGCCTCACGTGCTATTTGTTCTTGGGATGGCCATGCCCCAACCCCGCCCATGTGGTCAATTTCCAGCTTCAACAGCTCCCAACAGTTAGGCACCACAGAGAGTATGGGAAAGACCACCCGACTGATAGTGCAGAGATTCTGCACCAGCCTGTAAGAGCCATCTGTCTTCTGTACCAGGAGAATGGAGGTGTTACGAGGGAAGTTGATAAAATTAATAGACTGTGCTACAATAGGTCGGAAACAATAGGTTGTAGTCCCCATAAAGCCAGGTCAGGGATGCAATATGGTCAGGTAGGGTGGGGGTGATTAGGTTGGAGAGGGAGAGTGTGGTGGATTAACTAATGGTCAAATTGTAACACTTAGGTGTGGTGTAACACCTTGGTGGTACTAGGTGTGGAGGGCCCACCTGAAGATGGTTGCCAACAGCATAAAAAGAGAAATGTAGGGGAAGGAAGGTGCGCTGCTGATTTTCCTGAGAAGCTTATCATGCTGGCTTTGCTGATATGAACTTGATGCTTATCATTAGAGGAACTTAGGACCTCACTCTTGCTGAGAGCAACTGTGATTCTTTTCCAGGGAGCTCTGGTTCTTGCTTTGAGCTTCACTTTTTGGCTCCAGTACAGATTCCTCAGCCTGCTGTCACAGATCCTTCACCCCACTGATGCAGACTTTCTAGCTTCTACCACTGACCACTGGGCCTTCTCAGTGGAGACTCTTTTTTTTTTAAATTTTTTATTATTTTGAAGGTAGTGAAATGCAACAGAACAAGACAGAACAAAGCCAATTGAGACAGTGTAGTGAAATTGGTATAGAACGTCACAACAGGTTACCAGGATAACAGTAATAGGTACCATAGTAGATCTTGTTACCGTCACAATAGTTATTCTTTCAATCAGGTATAGCAAAACAAACCAAATACAGAACATTATAGAACTTATCAAAACAGAATATTGAATAGAGCAATACAATTAATCAGAACAAAGCAAAACAGTGATGACAATATTTGCCTTCAAGAGATGGTAGAAGGAAATCCCCCCTATTTGCTATATTGCATATGGTCAACCTCCCAAGAGATGCTCAGACCTCTGGCTCCCATTTGCTAAGGGGGGATGGGATGTTTGATTCTCAGCCAGTGCACCAGTAGGCTCACAGCTGCTTACCAGGGAGGAGAGTGGGTTGCTTGGCTCTCCAGCACCTTAAGTTCCAACATGGCACGGATCTCAGGAGACACTAGCTGGTTCTCTCCCTGGGACGGCCACTGCTTGCCCAAGCCACAGCCAACTACCAAAGAGGCAAGTGAGTTGCTTTGTCTCCCAGCACCCTAAGTTCCAACATGGCATGAATCTCAGGAGACAATGGCTGGTTCTCTCCCTGGGGCGGCCGCTGCTTGCCCAAGCCATGACTGCTTACCAGGGAGGCAAGCAGGTTGCTTTGTCTCCCAGCACCCTAAGTTCCAACATAGCACAGATCTCGGGAGACGCTGGCTGGCTTCTCTCCCTGGGGTGGCCGCTGCTTGCCCGAGTCATGGCTCTTTGCTTACCAGGGGGAGATTCTTGATATAGACTTGTATGAGACATTGTTGTGGACTGTAGGCCTCCAGCTGAACTCATGGAGGACATTACCATGGGCTCTAGGTCTTTAGCTGGACTTGTGTAGGACACTGTCACGGGATCCAGGCCCTCAGACTGATTCTTTGGGTTTTTAGTGTGTGGATAGATCTCCTGCACTCCTTTGCAGTTCACCCTTTGGGGGACTATTATAAAAATAATCCTATAAATTATATTTCCTGTATTAAATTGTTTTCCTTGCAAACCCTGGCTATAACAGATAGTAAATGGTTGTTAGGATGAAGCCAGGAATGGATTGAAGGTACTCTAAACTCTGGGGTTGAGATGAAGGGTGATGATGGGAGCCAGGGGTGGCAAGGAAGGAGTCAGTAGGGTGGCTGTAAGTGTTGGTTGTGTTGCAGGGGTGATCAGAGTAGCTGACTAACTTTGGCTCCTTAAAGTTTCAGTCTTCTGAAAAGTACAACATTTTAGTTATGATTTCTTCATCACCTTTCTACCTATCTTTTATTTCTTCTCTTCTACATACCCCCCTCACCCCTGAAGAGTTCAGTTCATTATTTTAAGGGGGTGCAGAAAGCCTGATGGTCTGTCTTTGTGTAACTATTTTAGGCTGATGAGAGGTATTGACTTTGCCTAGCTAGGTACTAAGTCTGATCCTGACTGACCTAAAGGAGATGTAGAAATATTTGGTTCACTATCACTTTTTGATACTTTGACATAGAGGGCAAGGGCATATGAGACATTAGTCCACAGCAACAATGGTCCATGTGACATTAAAGAATTCCAATGTACAGTTTCATTTTTCTACCATGTTATTCCACAGAACCAGCATGTTAGCCAGTTATCAAAATTTATGGCAGAGTCTGACACTGTACCAATTTATAAACATGGGTCTTAAGATGTACAAGATACATTTATAGAGTTTTTAGGAATGCACACACAGGGCCAGGGATTTAGCTCAGTGGCTTAAGTGCCTGCCTGGCAAGCGCAAGGTTGTGAGTTTGATCCCCGGTACCAAAAAAAAAAAAAAAAAAGGAATGCACACATAGCATTCTGTTTTGATAATGGCACAGGTTCCACTTTGTGCTGCTGTTAGACTATTACCATTCAGTTTTTCTCATCATTTTTACTTTTTCATTTAATAAAAAATATCCAGTGTATTGTGAGTTAGAGTTTTTTGCATTTAGTTAGTAAGGTACTCAATCTGCCCCATTATATCCTCTTTCCCCCATTATATCCTTAAGTCCTATTTGGGGTATAAAGATAGCAGCCAGAAGATTGGACCAGTGAAAAACTGATTTGTCACAAGACTGTGAGGCCAGCCGATTGATCTATGGTTTTAACCCCGTGCTCTGGGACCCATGGATACCCTGATGTGTATCTTCTTACCTACCACGGAGGCAACCAAGGCCACAGGTGTGTGCTACAGAGCCACTGGGTACCATTTGGTGATGGCCATCTTGTTCCAGCCGGTGCCCTCCAGTCAGTAGTAAAGAAGCCAGTGTCTCATTACAGTCTTGGGTAGAAATCCACCCCGTAATTTAGGTGGCACAGCTCCATTTACCATAAGTATGGAAATTTTCTGTCCCCCCCCCCAAATGCTGCTAGTTGGCTGAGTTGTCTCATAGAAGATGTGAGCTCAATAGTCTCAGACCTGAAAATGTTTATCTATAGGTTGACAGTTATCTTCCATCATAGTGTTGATACAGAACCTCCAAATTATAGAGGGGAAGTAAATATAACTCCCAACCTGCTAGATGTCAGATATGTTGCATTCATGGTCCCCAAAATCAAAGAATGAATTCTAAGGAACAATAGAAGTTAAGAGTAGGAAAACTTTGCTGGGACAGTTAGCTCCTGAGCAGAAGGAGGGCACCCACGTGGGTTGCCAATGAGGCCACTTCTCAAAGTTTTATAGAGCAGAATCTTGAGGTAGGCACAAAATCATGAGATAAGTATAATATGGGACAAAACTATGATCAACCAATGAGATTACAAGTATAGTCGCTTAGGTAACATTGATCCAATGGAGAAGCAAGTCACGCAGCAAGTGTACCTACAAATAACAAGGACTCTTTTTGGGAGAGATGAGTCAGGAGGTCCTAGTGACCCATCCGGGTAACTGATGTCTATCTAAACTTTATGGAACCAGCTTATACTAATTATAGCATATTGTTTATCCCTTGTGCAGACATGTAGGCCTGGTCATTCTATCTTTATCTTGAGGTTTGACTTTCAATGGATGCACCTCCAGCCACAGCTGTAATGTATGCTCATCTTCTGTACTGACTCTTGAGGGCCCAGCCCTGTCTGACTGCCTATAATATTTCTACCTAAGTCAGCTGTCTATAATAGTGTTACAATTCAGTGGACCAGTAACAGTCCTGGTTCTTGTGTGTGAGGAAAGAATTGCAAAGGGTCCATTCAGTGATAAGCAGTGAGAAGTTACATTACATTGAAGATCATAGGAAATTGTGCTCAGGGCCAGTCCATGCCAACAAAGGTCTAACACAGACCAAGAAAGGTCCCGGGTAACAGAAAAACACTGTACATGGGTCAAAAGAAGAAACAGCATCAGAAAAAGTGGCAGAGGTGGCAAAAATTCAGGTTTTCAGAATTTAAAGGCCAGACTCCTCTGCTTCATGTACCTCCCACTGAGTCTGCCATGGTGCCTGTATTCTGGCACCTTCGCCCTCATATAGGGAATCAGTGATCTCCTAGGCTTTTGCTATTTTATTTTCTACTCCTCTGAGGCTAATAGAAGCAGGAAAAACCATTGCAATTTAGATTAAATGGAATAAAGAAAATGACTCACTCATCTCTATTGTTTCTAACTGTACTAATGGGAGTTTTAGGAGTATGGGGATAGATCAGGGTCTCTATATTTTTATATGTGAGTATTAATTGTGCCTAGAGAAAAGTATTTCCCAGGACCCTTTTTATGAAATCTTTTTATGAGAAACATTAAACCTGGTAGCAAACTTTTTGTTTGTTTTTGCTTTTGTTGCTTTAAAGCAGAGTCCTTCTACATAGTTCAGGATGGCCTTGAATTCACTGTGTAACCTAAACTGGTCTTGAACACAGAGTGATCCTCCTTCCTCAGCCTCCAGAGTCCTGGGATTACAGGTGTATACCACTACATTTGGCTTGGTAGAGAGCTTTAAAATTGTTACAATACTTTATAACTGTTCTATAAAACTTTGTAGTTTTATCCAATTATCTCCCTATAGAGGAAATATTCACCAGAGTAACCAAGCTGCATTAGAAGTGGGAAGTTGTCTACAAACCCAGTATACATCTGTGTTACCGTTTTTTGCATATTGCTGAGCCTTGTCAAGTAAAACAGTTCTCCCATTGAAGAATGGTATATGAGTTAAGAAAAAATGAATTATCTGACTTTCATTTTAACAGACATAATTTGGATATGAGAGGATATACATAAGGAGGATAAAATTATCTAATTTATTTTGAATCAGGCTTTTTTTTTTCAATAGTATCCACGAGTCTTCTAAAAGCTTACAAGAGTATTAGTCACAGTTCTTTATCTCAGTTTCAAAAAGTCTCAAAATTAACAGGTTCAATTCTTGATAAGTGGATCTAAAATACATGTCCTAGTATAACAGCTTTGGTGTGCATAAAAGAGCTTGGGAAGGGCTCTTCCACTGAAGGAAAAAGTGAAGGAAAAAGATCTAAAAGTGGCTCCTTCTTCCAAACCTTCTACAACACATAATCACCAGGTTGAATTTTAGGGATACGAGTTGCAAAGTCTGTAGTAGGAAGGACTTTATTACTGTATTCTAGTTTCTGGCACAGATTGATGATGTATTTAATAATTTTCTGTGTTTTAGGAACAGTGACTAGATCTGCAGTTACAAACTGCCTCGCTAGAGCATTTCATAAGGACTTTATTTAAAAGAAGTTTTAGGAGCAATTCTAATCCTCAGTAAATCAACAGGTAATACTTTTAGTCAAGACTCTAAGGTTTACTGGCATAATTTCGCCAAGGTGGTTTTGATAAATAAATTGGCCTTTTTACCTTTCCTATTGCCTCAGGATGTCAAGAGGTAAGAAGATAGTAAGTTATTCACTCTCCAAGTCCAGATTCACTGCATAAGAGCAGCTCAAATCTGAAGACCTATGGTAACTACTGGGGTCTCCAGAGACCTCCATGGAGCAATTTACAAGCATCAACCCAAGAATCTAAAAAAGGAAAAAACGAGAAGACACTTAAACAAGATGCAGCCCTGGACTTCCAGCTCAACAAAGGCAAACACAGAGGGTAATGAGGTGGTAGAACAATCCAAAAGCCACCCACCTGGACTCTCTAAAGTGGTAACAGCAGTAGAAAAAATCGAATCAGAAATAATTTCTCAGATAACTGGCCATAATAGTGGCCATAATGAAAGACATGCTTAGTGACTATAGGGCAGATACAGAGTTTTAAAAAAAAATAGAGGCAATAAGGAAAATAATGGAAACTGTAAATGTACAACACAAGAAAGAAATGGAATCCATGAAACAGATTTAAACAAATATCTAGGAGATTAAAAATTCCATTAAAAGTAAAAACCACAGAATGAGTCAACATGAGGACAGAATTTCAGATACAGAACAGGATTACAGTTACAAATCATGAGAAGTAAGATTTCTTAAAAACAGCAAGAGACCAATTCAGTGGCTACTAGATGATACAAAAAAGACTAACATAAATTGACTGGAGTTGATGAAAAAGCAGGAGGTCGTGTAAATGACATTTTAAAAAACCTGTTCATAGCAGTCATGGCAGAAAACTTCTCACACACGGAAAATGAACTTGACCTACAGATAAGTGAGGCATATAGAATCAAATTAGCCATGATTTTTAAAAATACACCAAGGCATATGATAGTTAAGACCCCTGAAATTCATCACAAGAACAGAACATTAAAAGCTATTAGAGAAAAAAACAGATCACTTATAAAGGAAAGCCCATCAAAATCATGTTGGACTTATCAACATATGAACCCCAACATAATGAATCCCCCAGGCAAGGCAAGCAATTAAACAGAGAGGAAAAGGGTAGCCAACAACAGAAAAACAACATGGCAAGGATAAGTCAATACAGATCAATTTTAACCATCAATGTTAATGGTCTCAATTCATGGATCAAAAGAAAAAGACTAGCAGAATGGATCAAGAAGCAAGATCCAACAATATGCTGCATACAAGAAACACATTTAATTCAAAAAGAAATTCATAGACTGAAAGTTAAAGGATGTAAAACAATATTCTGTATGACAGGAATCTGGAAAAGAAACAGGAGTAGCCATCTACTTGCAGACAAAGTAGATTTCAAGTTAAGATTAGGATGATAAAGAGAGACAAAGAAGGGCTCTACACCCTTGTAAAGGTAATAATCCAAGGGGAAGAGATAACAATCATAAATACATATACACCAAACACAATGTACCAACTATATATAACAGAAGTTAATGGACATGATAAATCAAATAAGCAGTAATGAAATTTTAATGGGGGACTTCAAAAATAAACAGATCAGCTAGTTTAAAAAGTCAAAAATGAGAGCCAGGCATGGTGGCACTTGCCTATAATCCCAGCACTCTGGAGGCTAAGGCAGGAGGATCCTTGCAAGTTTGAGAGCAGCCTGGGCTACAAAGTGAGTTCAAGTCCAGTCTGAACTGCATAGCAAGACTTTGTCTCAAGAATACAAAAAAAGAAAAAATAATAAATATTAGAATTGAACCAAACTTTTGAAAAAATGGACTTAGCAGGTGTTTACAGAGGACTCCATCCCACGTGATCAAAATACACATTCTTCTCAGTTGCACATGGGATGTCTCCAAAATAGCTCATAGAACATCATTAAGTAAATCCAAAAGAATTTAAATTATCTCATGTATATTATCAGAATGTAGTGCAATAAAATTAGAAATCAATGGCAAAAGAAACCACAAAAACATCATAGATGCATGGAAATTAAGTAACACCCTCCTTACCAATGGGTCAGATGAAATTAAAGAAGAATTTAGACATTTTATGCAATTAAACAGTAATGTCAATACAACACATCAAACTTATGCAACATAATGAAAGCAGTCCTATGAAGGAAATTTATAGTGGTGAATACCCACATCAGGAAAACAAAGTAAGCTCAAATAAACAACTTGATGTTAAACTTCAAGTGTGTAGAGAAAGAAGAGCAGGTCAAGCCCAAAGCTCATACAAGCAAGGAAATTACAAATATCACAGCAGAAATTAATGGAATGGAAGCTAAGAACATACTACAAAGAATCAATGAACTGAAGAATTGATTCTTTAAAAGATTAAATAAAATTCACAAACCCTTAGTCAATCTTATGCAAAAAGTGAAAGAAAATACTGAAATTCATGGAATTAAGAATGACAAGAGTGAAATCCAACAGTTCCTGAAAAATCCAAAAGATAATCAGTACCAACAAAGAAAAGCCCACCCCTGATGGATTCACTGCTGAATTCTAAAAAAAAAAATTCAGAAGAGATCTAATGTCACTATTTCTGAAACTCTTTAATGAAATTGAAAAGGTAGCAATACTCCCAGAGTCATTCCTGGAAGCAACTATTACCCTAATACAAAAACCAGAGAAGGATCCAACCAAAAAAGAGAACAACAGGCCAATCTCCCTAATGAGCACAGATGTAAAACTCCTCAGTAAGATACTGGCAAATAAACTGTACCAAACCATCAAGAAGATTATACACTACAGGGCTGGGGACTTAGTTCAGTGGCATAAGCGCCTGCCTGGTGAGCACGGGTTGTGAGTTAAATCCCTGGTACAAAAAAAAAAAAATTATATAGCACAACCAAGTAAGATTCATCCCAGGGATCCAGGGATTAGTTCAACATATGCAAATCAAGATAGATAATATACCATGTTAACAGAGCCAAGGATAAAAACCATATGATCATTTTCATAGATGCAGAAAAAGCATTTGAAAAAGTCCAACACCCATTCATAATAAAAAGAAAACCTACAGAAAATTGGAATAGATGGTCTTTATCTCAATCTGATAAAAGCCATATATGACAAAACAACAGCCAGCAGCATACTAAATGGATAAAAATTGAAACCTTCCATCTAAAATCAGGAAAAAGACAAAGATGTCCACTGTCACTACTCTTATTCAATGTATTTCTGGAAACATTAGCCAGAGCAATTAGACAAGGGACTAAAATAAAAGGAATAAAAATAGGAAAAAAGAAGTTAAATTATCATTACTTGAGATGACATGGTATTCTACATAGAAGACCCCAAAAATTCCACCAAAGAACTTCTAAGATTTAATAACCAAATTCAGTAGCATAGCTAGATACAAAGTCAGCACTCAAAAATCAATAGTATTTTTGTACATGAATGACAAACTCATTAGAGAGAAATTAGGAAAATAACACCTCTAACACTATCATCCCCCAAAAATGAAATACCTGGGAATTAATCTGTCAAAGAAAGTAAAAGACCTCTACTTGGGAAACTATAGTACTCTGAAAAAGGAAATTTAAAAGAGTATCATAAAATGGAAAGATATCCCTTGTTCTTGGGTAGGAAGTACTGATACAATAAAAATGACTATACTTACAAATTGTTATAGAGATTTAATGCAATCCAATCAAAATTCCAACAACATATCTCCCATAACTAGAAAAAAATCCTAAAATTCATTTGGAACCAGAAGAGATGTAGAAGAGCAAAGACAATTCTGGGTAACAAAGGCAAGGCAGGGGGCATCAAAAGCCCTGACTCAAAACTATACTACAAACACACTGTGGTAAAAACAGCACAGCACTTGCAAAAAGTTAAAATAAAATAAAAACATACCCAAGGATCAATGGAATAGATTAGAAAATGCAGAAATACCTCCAGATACATTCAGCCACCTTACTTTTTATAAAAAAGTCAAACACCTTCACTGGAAGAAATGAAATCTGTTTACTAACTGGTGCTGGAAATACTGCCTTTCAATATGTGAAAGATAAAACTATCACAGTATCTCTCAGCATGCACTAAACTAAGATCAAAATGGATCAGAGATTTAAATATCAAAACAATAATTAAATCTGCTGGAAGAGAAAATAGGTAGAAATCTTGAAGACACTGGGGTAGGCAAAGACTATGAGCAAAACTCGAACCACACAGAACTATCAAAAAGAATCAACAACTGGGATTTCATCTTATTTAAAAGCTTTTGCACCTCAAGAGAAACCACCAACAGAGTTGAAGAGATGACCCACGGTGTGGGAAAAGATTTTTGCCATCTGTTCCTCAGACAATGGTCTAACATCTAGAATATATAAAGAACTCAAAAAACTCTGACTTCCCAAATTTAAAGACCCAATCTAAATTAAAAATGGGCACCTGAAATGAATTGACATGTCTCAGTTGAAGAAGTAGAATCATCAAGTAATATATGAAGAAATGTTCAACATCACTGGTCACTTGAGACATGCAAATTAAAACAATATTGAGATTCCATCCCACTCCAGAAACAATGACTGTCATCAAGAAGTCAACCAATAACAAACATTGATGAGGCTTTGAGGAAAAAGGAATACTTCTTCACTGTTGGTGGGAGTGTAAACTGGTGTAACCACTGTGGAAAGCAGTGTGGAGATTCCTAAAAAAATTAAGACTAGAAGTCCCATTTGATCCGCCTGTTCCCCTTCTTGGTATCCTCCCGACAGAATTAAAAGCATCAAAACACAAAGATGTATGCACAGCAATGTTTATAGCAGCAAAGTTTGAAATAACTAAGTCTTGGAAATAGGTCAAATGCCTATCAACTGATGAATGGATAAAAAAGATGTAGGGTTTTTTTCAGTGGAGTTTTACTCTGCCATAAAGAAGTGTAAAGTTGAGACATTTCTTTTGTTTCTTTTTTCTTTTTTCCTTTTGGTACTGAGAATCGAACCCAGGACCTTGCACTTGTCAGGCAGGTGCTATTGCCACTGAGCTATATCCCTGGCCCAACCTGAGACATTTCTAAGTACATGGATGCACCTTGAAACCAGACCCTTAAGTGAAATGAACCAGACACATATGTGTAAATACTCATTGTTTCTCTGCTGTGAAAAACTGAAATGTGAATAAGAACCAATGTGTATACTAGATATGGTGAAATGGGAAGAAAATGTTCAAATGGGAAGGAGAACTAGGGAGGGGAAAAAGAAGAAAGAGAAAAGAAAAAATGAGAAAAGAAGGAAAAATGAAACAAAGCTTTTGTAAATAAGGGGGGAAGAAGGGTTAAAGGTGGCCAGTGCTTCCCTTCCTAGTTGTTATGAGTCATTGATTCCTTTAGTAAGTTTCCACTGATTACCTTGAGGTAAAACAAAACAAAACAACCACTTGTGATCTTCCTCTTTAATCTACCAACAATCTTTTTATTTTTTAATATGTCCTTGCTTCCTTGCCCATTCCTTTTCAATCTCTGAATCGGACAGGTTTATAGAAGCTCAGAGTCAAAGGTACTAAAGCCACCTATAAGATGTCTTTTAGTGCTCCTTGTTTGGCACTGTGATCTGCCTAGGCATTTCCCTGGAATTTGGGAGCGCTGCCCTTTTGATGTCCTCTGCAGTGCACTGCTGGGTACCTCAGTGGACAGTCACATTGCTTTTAGGAAGGAAAGAATCTCAGGTCCAAGTGTAATTGGAAGATTTTTGATGCTAAGAGTCCCTTTTCCTGTATATGGCAAGAAGGACAAAGAAAGCACATCTGCAGTCAGTATAGATAGCGCACTGTTTTCTCCCGATTGTAAGGCTGGGGTAAGAGCAATGATTTTAGTTTTTTGTTTTGAGGTGTTTGAGGTAAGTGGCTCTGCCTCAGTCACCTCTTGGAGGCTAATGACTGTATAACCTGACCTCTGAGTCTCATTACTCATGTAACCGTTCTCATCAATGAACCAATGTCTATTGGGGTTGTCTAAGGGCTGGTCTTTAAGATTAGCCCTGCTAAAATAAACCTGTTCTATAGTTTTCCACAGGCGTGAAATGGGCCGTCTCCTTTTAGGGTAGGTAAGGTTGCTGAATTTAAAGTTTGGCACACCTCAAGAGCGATCTCCGAAGAGTCTAACAGGAGAGCTTGATATTTAGATGGCCATCTTCTAGTTAGCCACTGGTGTCCTTTAAGAATATTTTGAACCTGATGTAGATTTTGGACCTTTAGTGAACACCCTGGAGTTAATTTAGTGGCTTTGTCAACCATTTGCGATCTTCCTTTTTAATCCACCAGCAATCTTTTTTTTTTTTAAAGATATCCTTGTTGTGTGTGTGGCACACAGAGTGCTGTGGCAGGCACAGACTGCAGGTGTCCAGGCCATCCATACAACACAGGCTCTCACTGTTTAGAAAAATAAGCCACAAGCTGAGAAATGTCCCCCAGATTTTGAGTAAAAACACCGAGTGCTATGCCCTGCCTTTTGGCTCTATATAGGTTAAATGGCTTATCTAAACCAGGAATTTCTTCAGCTGCAGCAGACAGCCACAGACCCTTGAGTTTTTGAAAAGCCTCTTGCTGTCATTTTTGGAGCTGATGGTCAGACCTTTACATAGCCTCATGCACAAGCTTGGAATCCACAACAGGCAATCCATAGCCTGCAAAATCCAGCCAACCCGATGAAGGCCCTGTGCTGCCTTTGGTTTAAGGAAGGCCTAGTTTGAAAAGAGCTTCCTTTCTTTTTGGGGTGAAGGTTCATTCCCCTGGCATTAGAATATGTCCTAAATGCCCAACTCTTTGCTAAGACACCTGAGCCCATTCTGTGGACACTTGGTTTCTTGTAGAGAGTAAAAACCCTACCAGTATTTTCATCAGAGTCCAGCTCTGATGAGCTATCTACATACTGATGAGCTATCTACATACTGGAACAGTGTCCCGATTTTTAAAGTTAGAGAACTTAATTCTTTAGCTGAGCATTTCCAAGTAAGTGCGAACTGTTTCTGAATCCCTGCAGTAGTATTATCCATGTGTGCCAAGCAGTTTCCGTCGCCTGAGGATCAGTCTGTTTAAAATATATTGTGAGTCAGGGTGCAATAGATGCAGAAGAAGGAATTCTCAGAGCTGAGACAGTAAACCATGTAGTTTCACTCCATGTTTGGGTAAAAGTAGTTAGGAGCTGTGGGATGGAGTGGGATAACAGCTTTGTTAATAGCCCAAAAATCTTGGACAAGCTGATATTTCCCATTTAGTTTTAGTACTGGAAGGAAGGAGTGTTGCATGGGGATTAGCAATAGGCCAAAAAGACTATGTTTGAGAAATTTAGAACTTAGAAGCCAAAGCCCCCGGCAGGCCTCTGGCTTAATAGGATTTTGTCATTTGTGAGATAGCAGTTTGGGTATTTTAAGGAAATGATAACAGGCTGGGCATGAACCATCTTTCCTGAAGTTTCAGTATCTCAGACCCATAGATTTAACTCTGATAAAACTTCCCTAGGTATATCTCTAAATAGATAGCTTAGTGGTTTTAACGCTAATACTCTCAAAAAAGGAGATAGATATTTTGGTGTCAGGAAAATATTTGCCACTAAAAAGGCCAAATAAAAATCTCTTCCTAATAATAGACTAGGGCATTCTGGGAAAATTAGGAAAGATTGAGTGAAAATTAGTTCCCCAAATCTGCAGGTTAAAAGCATCACAAAGTGGTTGGCCTAGGGTATGGCCAACACCAGTCACAACACAAGTCTTATTAGAAAGGGGTCCAGGGAATTTGAGCAAAGCACATATACAAGCCCCAGTATCCAATTTTCAAAAACTGATACTTTTACCTGCCACATCAAGAGTTATCTAAAGCTTTTGTAGGTGATGCCTGCTTCATTGAGGGCAGTTTGAGAGACCTCAGGCACTCATAGTCTGCCAGGGCAGCCAAAATGGACTGCCCTTCAGAGGACAGGACAGTCTTGCTTCCAGTATTTTCCCTCTTTACAAACGGTCACATCCCAAGTGAAGAAGGGTTTCACTCTCTGGAGTCTTCTTGCTAATAGCTAGGCTTTCCACAGCTGAAGCATCCATATGGTCCCTTACTCCATCCCTTTGTATATGGAGTCTTGGGCTTATTCTGAGGGGCAGCAAAGTGATAAATTAGGCCTGTTCTTGTGGCTGTAGTCATTTCCTCTGGCACTGGCATTTGCGACTACTTTGTCCCTGTTATGAAAGACACCAAAGTTCAAGTTTAACTGGGGTCTGAAGGCCCATAGCCTGCTGTTGAAACTTCCTACAAACATCTGAGGCAGATGGGCTGATAAAATATGTTCTCAGTAAAACTTGTCCTGCCTGTAAGTTGGGCTCAATATTAGTATATTTCAGAGAGTTTCAGTTAAGTACCCCAGAAATAAAGCAGGATTTTCTTTCTTGTCTTCAGTGATTTCCCTAATCATTTGATAATTGATTGGTTTATTTATGCATTTTATCATCCAGTCAATTAAATGAGTAATCATTTCATCATGCTTTTTGTGGCCCTCATTTTTTTTAATTTACTGAAATTGCTGTTTTTTTTTTATTTTAAAGAGAAGAAAACAGAAAATGTGGTCCTCATTTTTAATTTGGTATTGCCAATCAGGGTCCCTCTGGGCTGCAACTGTACCCACATCTCTGGTCCTATTTAAGGATTGTATTTTGTTGGCCTTAGGCTGTACTGCTCTCCATATATAGGATTTCTACTTCAAATAGAAAATGGTAAGTGACAGTCTCTCCAAGTTAGATCATAAGTTATACACAAAGCCTGGAACTGATCTATGAATCTATCTGGGTCCTCTGAGACCCATCCAAGTTTTTGTTTACTGTAGGCTAGGTCACTCATGCTGAAGGATCCAGGTACTCTTGTAACACCCTGTTCCCACTGAGACTTCTCAAAGCAGGCACATGTTAGCTTTTGAATCACTGGGATGGCCCAAAGTGCTGCTTCTTGTTACATCAGCAGGTCTGGGTTCCTTTGGTAATGGGGGATGGAGAGGTGGGATAGGGGAAGCAGCCTTGGGAGAGGATGGAGTGGATAAAGTAGCTGAGCTAGAGACCTCGCAGTGAAGCTTGGAACCTCTGCTGGCTTTGCTGCTGGTGCCACAGGCATCTGCAGTGCTCCATTTGGGGCACTCAGCAGTTAAAATTCTGTGGTCTCCCTTGTATCATAGACTACCCTCATGCTGTAGGGTATACTTCTTTTCCTTTTACTTGGCCCAAACTCACTTGGCAGAGCCTATTTCTTTTCCTACTTTTAATAAAACCTTGCCACTCTTTATGCTTGTTTCATTCAACTCTTTGTCTGGGACAGAAAGAACCTAGAAACCACCTCCGGAAGAAGACTCTAGCACTCTAAAACCTGCTAACGTATTTGGCTTAGCCAGCCAGGCATGCAGGTAAGGCACTTTGTGCACATTTTTTTGTTTGTTTGTTTGTTTGTTTGTTTGTTTGTTTCTCTCTCCCTAAAATGCCATGGTTTTTTTTTTTCTTGTTTCCCAGTCTCTCTACTCTACACTGGGAAACTCAAGAAACTCTTCTCATGGCACTAGGAACTGTTTCCTGCTTTTCCTAGCATGTGGGGGTGAGGAGAAGAGATCCTGTTTCTCACGTGGTTCTGCCCTGCTGAAGTAGAGCCATCAGGTGGCTCAGAATGGCTAAGGGAGTCCCAGGGAGTTGAGACCCCACCTTGATCTCATGGAAGTTTCCAACGACTGGGTAGAACAATCAAGTGACTCAGTATCCCACTCTGAAGGAGTTAGTGGGCTCCCATATGGAGACAAAAAGCCCTCAGAAGGGCTTGTTCTGTTTCTGTGAAAGATGCTGGCATCACCCTAGCACTGGACAAAGATATCTGTCTAGTGAATACATAAATCCCACAAAGGACACTTTGTGGGCTCAAACTGGCTCACCTCCTTCTGGATGGGGCACTATCTTGAGAGCCTGAGATCCAACTGTCTCTCTCTATAGGCAATGAGAAACCTCATGAACCAGCGGAATCCTACAGATTCCGCTGACTGTACCACTAGGCCACATCCTTTGACAGTGGGAAAGGTTTGATCCTGCCATTTTAAAAAGGCATAACTTACCTACTATTGCAATATAGTTTGGGTTCAGTATGAACCAGGAAATGGCAAGAGATGGGTACAGGGTGGCAGTTTAAATGAGATTGTTTTTCAGTTTAATGGTTTCTTCTTAAAACATAGAAGGTGGAGTGAAACCCCTTATGTTCAGACTTTTGTGACTCTTTATTTCAGGAAAAATTCAGAAACTATAGTATCTAGAGTGGCCTCAGAGTAAGAGGAAGATATTTTTTATTTGTCCTCAGATTCCCACCTGTCTCTCAGGGGATACAGCTCTCTCCCATCTGTTAAATGATGAAACTTCAAATGCGACCCCTGATACTTATGACCCAATTATTGGACATAGCCTTTTCTATTTTCAACAATCAGGATCTGGAGGAGGCTCAAAAGAGAAAAAATAGAATTACAGCTGTCACAATTGGCAATGCTTTAAATTCACCCAAATCATCTAAGAGAAAACCCACAGGTGATCATGTATAAGAAGTCTGGACACTGGGCATGCAACTGCACCAAGCCACTGCCTGGACCCTACTCTGAGTGTGAGGAAGTCAATATGCCTAACTCATGGCACTAGAGGGTGGACTGTCCCTGCTCTGGAGAGGAGATAAGCCAGCCAAAACCCTTATCTCCTACTCTGATGAGACCCTAGGGAACCTACAATTCTTCTAATGTACCATCTCCTACAAGGATCCCTGGGTAACACTAGACATCATGGGTAAGCAAATTCAATCACTTTACTTTGGTTTTGACCTACTTCTCTGGAAAACTCTTCTCTAGATCTACAGCCATATTTGGAGTTAAGGGGATCCCCTAGTCAGAGATTCTTTACTCCTGCTTTGCCACGTCACTTGGAAGGTCAGATGGTTAGCCATGAGTTTCTAATTGTCCCAAAATATCCTACTCCTTGCTAGGAAAAGATTTACTGGCAAAATTGGGGGTAATTCTCAAATCCTGGCAAAGGCCAAAATGGACTTTACCTGTTGGGGCTACACTAGGTGTCTCTATCCAAACTAGCCCAATGGTGGATGTATGGTATACTGGAATACCTGGTAGAACAAATTCAGCTATGCCAGCAGTTATAAAACTGAGAGACCCCAACTGATTTCCTAACCAAAATCAATGTCCATTCAAAGAAGGAGACAGTTAAAGCCTCCAGCCTCTAGTAAACAGGCTTCCCAAATACAGCCTTCTGCAGCTTTATCAGGCCCCTTGCAATATTCTCATTCTCTTTGTAGTAAAGCTCTCAGGAGGATATAAAATGGTATAAGACCTCCACCTCTTTAATGAGACTATCATTTCAGTCCACACTCTAGTGGCAGACCCATACACAATTCTCTCTTAAATTCCAGGGGAAACTAATTTGTTCTCAGTCTTAGATCTAAAAGTTGCATTCTTTTCCATTCCTCTACATTCAGATTCTCAGTTTCTGCTTGCCTTTGAATGGAAAAATCCCACTTCAAAAGAAAAGCAACATTATACTTGGACAGTTCTCCCACAGAGATTTAGAGACAATCCTCACCTTCTTGCTTGGGCATGAGGGTCTTACATGGAACCTAGTGCTTAAGCAGGGAAACACCTAACAATATGTAGATGATATTCTAGTTTGCAGCCCAACTTGGGTGTTACCCAACCATAACACTACACAATCACTCAACCATAATATTATACAAATTCTCAACTCTCTAACTAAGACAAGATATAAAGTCTCCAAAGAAAAGGCTCAGATATCCTTCCAAAAGGTTCAGTGTTTGGGATATGTTCTTACACTTGGGGAGCAACAGCTGTCTGTAGATCAGATCCAGGCCATCTGTGATCTTGGGCTTCTTGCCACCAAACAGCTTCATTCCTCTTTGGGAATGGCCAGCTGATGCCAGATCTGGATACCCAGTTTTAAACTACTGGCAAAGCCTTTATATGAGGCTGTCAAAGGCCCTAAGTCTGTGCCCCAAGAATGGACAAAAGTGACTGAAAATGCCTTTAGAGAAATAAAGCATGTCCTTATCCAGGCTCCTGCACTGGGACTACCTTACTCAAGAAAACCCTTATTTCTTCTCTACATATCAGAAAGGAGGGGAATTACTTTGGATGTCTTGACCCAACAGCTAGGACATAAACTTCACAGAATGGCATACTTTTCAAAAAAGTTATATGGTGTGGCTACTGGATGGCCACTTCTGCCTGACAGCAGTAGCAACTACAGCTACACAAATAGAGGAAGGTGCAAAATTAACTTTAGGACAAAAACCAGAAGTCCTAACTGCCCTTCAGGTCAGGGCTATTCTGGAGACAAAAGGTTACTTGCAATGAATGACATTATCAGGCCATGCTCTCAGACACCCCTGATGTTATTATAAACACTTGGTATAAACATCTTACATTGGGAATAGTGATTGGAATTTTCACAGGGCTAAGAAGAAAGCTATTCCTAAGACCCTCTGGAAGACCTGAAGCTCCTCTTGAAAAAGCAAACTCCAGCATTGCTCTGAGTGCAGATAAGTGGAGTCACTAATGACCCTAATTCACCACAGATTACATGGGCACCTGTACTGAAGTTTCCATTGTTAATAGCTGAGGCTATGGCTCTTAGGTTCTCAATAATTTATCTAACCTCACTCTTTGCCATACTTTGCCTTCCCCAAGAAGCATGGAAATCTGACCTGCTCCTCGTATTCAGGTTCCACATCCCCAACATAATAGTTACTTTCTCTCTTCCATCAAGCAGACAGCTCAATGGTCATTAATTCTTTTCTCATTGTCTTCAATCAATTTTTCTTTTCAACCCAGCCAGAGAGTTCTTGACATCTCTTTCCAATTTTGATTTGAGAGAGCAAGTACCTCTTGACTTCAGTGCTTTTATGTTCAAGCATTCATTTTCTAGAGGCTTATGAGTCTCTAAACTCTAGAAAGAAAAAACTCTAAACTGCACAAGTTTGGAAAGAGAAAGGTTTTTTGTTGGCTTTTTTGTTTTGTTTTGTTTTTGTTTTTGAGAGTGAAAAAGATAAATTATGCTTCAGTGGTAAAGGCTTGGGAAAATACACTTCAGTGGAAGAGAAGTAGGGTGAGAAGTGGGGAAGAAGAAAAAATAAAAAGTGTTCTCACTGTACTAAAGTCATTCTCCAGATGCTTATTTTTTCTCTCCTGGGTATCCTGTCAAGGAAAAAGATCACTGGTTTGGATCTTAGAGCCCCTGAGACTGAAATAAGGAGCTTAATTTCCTTTCTGTAGCAGGATCACTGACTCCTGTCACAGAAAAAGAATTTTCAGGACATATCAGTAAGAGGCAAGAGAAGGGAGTAGTAGACAGAGATTTTGGGTCCCTCTCAAGAATGGAGTTAGAGAGAAAGGAAGTACACTAGAGTTTGGAACTGGGAATATTTATACCTCCTTGAAAGGGTAGACAAGCCCAGGAAAAGGTGGTCCACCTCCCATTAGAAGGACGTCAGCCCATTATACCGGTGTTGGTTTTCTTTTCAGTAGGTAATTTGAACATTCTTTAGGTTTGCTCAACCTGATCTTTTGTCTTGGGATCAGGTTCCTGTTCCTTACTTTTTCAATTAAGGCAATTTATGAACTTTCAATATTCCTAAGGAATTTTTGGCATGATGCATGATAGGGAAGGAGTCTAAATTTAGCCAAAGGAATGCTGATATTAATTACCTTAGGTAGTTTTGGTTGGTTCCTGAAAGCTGCAGTCTTCTTAAAAACACAATTTTATGGTTATGATTTGCTTGTCTCCTGTCTACCTATCTTATATTTCTTCTATTCTACCTCAAGGTAATGCATATTAAAGGACTATTTAACACATCTGAGAGTGGTAAGAGCTTAGTAAATGTTAATTTCTTATCAGTCCCTCCTGCAAAGCTGAGGCCTAGGAAATAGTAACTTTCTCCTGCATTTCTGGCTGTCTCCCACTTGTCTGCCTGGAAGACATCTGAAGAGTTCTGTAAGAATCACTAGGACCAAGCTCTAGTAGATGAAATTTAAGGCTGATCTCAAGGAAGGTAAATTGCCTCTTTAATGAAAAATGAAGTCTAAGTGAAATAAATAATGATGAAAGGAATGCAAGTATATTATTTTGCATTCTTTGTCTCACAATGATGGTAACATCCTTATCTTACTAATGATGATACTGATATGAATGATAAATTCGCCTGCACAACCAGCAAATGACAAAGTCTGGGTGAGTGCCTGGGCAGCCTGACTTCAGAGCCTGTACCTTGATCATTGCATTCCACGGACACCATGTATTCCCTTCTAGATGGTGGACACCATTGGGGAAGGGCAGGACAGGCCTGTTTCATCCATCTGCACTCTGACGTACCACAGATATCCCTTCTTGCTGGCATCTTTGTACACTGTGGCCTAAATAATCTGCAGGCAGGTGAGAGGCCCTGTAGCATCTCCCATTCCGTTGGTTCAAGTGACCTCTGAAAGATCCAGGGCATCTTTCTGCTGCTCATGTACATGATTAAGGGAATTGGTTGGTTACTAGAGCTGGGGTCTCCCTTCACCTCCCCATCGTCTGTGTGCAAAGCTCCATCCACACCTCACACTACAGGTCCACTGAGAAGAACTCCCTCCGCATCGTGGCAAGTCATCAGGGACTTCACCCAGACTTCACGTTACCCAAGCCGTTCTGCAAAGATGCGAAGGGAGCAGTACCACTACCAGCCCTGCTCCAGGGAAAAGCCAGGAACACTGACAGTCAAGGGACCACATACAAAGAAGAGATCCATTTCAAGTTTCCTTACATGACTTTAATTGGCGATCCAACCCCTCGAAGGAGCAAGCCTGGCTCTGGGGGGCAGAATCTGATGCCCAGTGAGGCTCAAAGAAAAAAAATGCATCATTGAGGTTGAGACAGAGATCCCACGGTGAATCCTAGAATGATTCCGACTATGGCAGTTAGATAAACGTTAACGCATATTATTTTCCTTGACACCAAGCTCTAAGTTCCCTTCTGCTTCTGATGCTAAACCTTCTTCTCATAAAGAGAATTCTTTCAAAACCTATTTGAGATAAAAACACAGTCTTTTTATTACAAATTGGAAGCTTCTGGACACAGACCCTAAACTGGCCACAGAAACACGCAGGACCTAGAGAAGGCCAGCCTGCCTACTCACTGCCCCAAGCATCGCCCTGCTCCCACCTGTGGTGGACTCTTTGTAGACTCTCTTCCGAGAGGACCTAACTAGAAGAGACCAAAGGCCCACTTCTTGGCTTCTGTGGTCTGACTTCTTTGAGGCCCCTGACATAGGGCTGAATTGCAGTTTGCAGAGCTGTGTACAATTACAGCCATTATAGTAATCTTGAATCTATATCAGCCGTTCTTCCTAAGAACAATTGGAAACACTTTCACAGTAAGAATATCAGGTTTGCTCTCTTACCAATCCCCAAAACAGGAAAGAGGGCAGATCTCCTCACTGTACATGAGAGGGAAGCACAGGGCCCAGTGAGGTCAAAGGAGTTGTTCATGGTACCACCATGCATGAGTGCAAACAGCTTCCAAAGGCTCCCACCTTCTGTCTGGATTCTAATTTTCAGTCCATGTGGCTAAAATACCAGAGGACAAATGTTCATTTTCTGCATTTTCCTAATTTGTATCTTTTCTTTTTCCCACGTGAGCATTTTTGGCCTTGGAAATCCCTTTCACTGATTTAGGGTTGGGAATTCCCTCTCATAGTCTCCTCACTTCCCTCTCTAGCCCAGAGCAGGTAAGACCTCAGCCCTGCAAGAGCCCTCACTGCCCTGTCTGGCTCAAAGCTCTACTGGGTGGAAGATACAATATAGGCTGTGGCGATGTACTTCTTGCCGTTTCCGTAGGTAGTCTTGTCCCAGGTGTAGGTCTGGATGGATAAGGGATAGCCACCCAGGCTTAAAGGACACCTGCAGGGAAAAATCATGAAATCACAGGAGGCACCACTCCCTTGGCCTCTGTCGCCAGGCTAGAAGGTCCAGCCCAACCCCTAAAGAACGGCTTCAGCCTCTGAGACAGCCACCACTGATTCCTGAAGGCACTGCTCCCTCTGCCCACGTGCAGGAAGCCCCCCAAAATCTAGAGCTTAATATCTGCCTTCTTAATGAACACCACTCCTCATCTTTCTCAGCGTAATTTTCTAACTTTCCAGGGTCCATAGCTGAAGTCCTCAGAAATTAAATGTTTGCTGAGTGTTTCAGAACTAGCAGGATCCAAACTCTCTCACAAACGGAGAACATGAGGGCCCACTGTGACCCGCTCTGGAGGACTCCAAGGTTCCCTCAAAACCTCAGAGACAAAAGTGAGAGGGTTAGAGCCGACGAACAACTCCATTTCTTTTTTTCCTGCATAGGTCTTCACTTGCAGGGAAGGAGTGAAGGTAGTCTCGCTGCTAAGACAAAGTTTGGCAGCTACTGTAACCCAACCTCATTGTGAGGCCCCCGCACAGCGGTTCATGCCGCTGCTGAGCAGCAGGCCGCAGATCCCCCAGTGCGCTCTTGGCTGCAGCCAGGCTGTGTCCTGTCTGTGCCGGGACTGGGGCTGGCCTGGTACTCACGTTTTGCCTGGTCTGGCAATGAAGCACAGGGAGTAGAGTGCAAACTCGAACTCGGGGCTGCTGCCGATGAAAGCTGAGCCCACTTCCTTATAATAGCCATCCCAACTGAACTGCATTGCCAGCACATCAGGATAGGAATCCCACTGCAGAGAGGAGACAGCGCGGGGTCAGAAGGCTACAGAGCGGAGTCTGACAGGTGTCAAATATCAACAGTCGGCCAGTGTTTGTGGAGGGTTTGTGAGGAGCCTCCCAGGGAGACTGGCTTCTTTAGACAGAGGTGCCTGAGTCCTCTGCAGACCTTCTGCCAGTGCCAAGGAGGCCAGAGGCAGCACCCACACGACCCACCCCAGAGTAGCAGGGACACAACTGTCCCCTGTGAACATCACATGTGGAAGGGGGCAGTCTGTTGTTCCCAGATTATTTCAGGGTGGGGGCAGCAAAGGTTTCTGTCTTATTAAATGTACGGCGTATAGCTCAGACTAGCCAAGCTCAAACTTCCAGCCACATTCAAAGGCCACTCAGGCCGACGGTGACTGCAGGCCTTTGGTTCTCCCCTCAGAATTCCACCCTGCCCTGGCCTCCCGCCCAATACAGTGACATGTACTGCCTGTCCCCTGAAGTCTAGAGCCCTTGCTGTCTGGAACAAAGTTGCACCTCCTGGCTGGCTAGCCCTGCTCTCCAGCAGACGAGGACATCAGAGTCACAGCCCCCACCCAGCTGCCAAGGAGAACTGGGCTAGAAGCGGCCCGAGTGTCTGGGCGCAGAGTGAGGGCAGGAAGTCTGGTGCCCCGAAGGCTTTTCCAGCAGCGGTACTCACAGGCCCATCATAGATGTGACTGTAGTAGTCAACCAGGCCCTCCTTCTCCTGCAGATAGAAGCGGATCCAGTTATGGAAGCCGGTGACCTTGCCTTTTTTGACTTCACCTATAGTAAAGAGTCCATGGTAGGTGCTCTGGACCTCCTACCCCACCCTACGGGGGCCCTTTCTTCCACCTCACTCCAAGGTGGTTGCCCTTCTCCCAGCTCTGACTTCTAGAATGTGCCCCCACTTAGAGCCCAGTCTGCCTCCTAGAGTCTCTCCCATCCTATTATCTTCTTTCACCTAAGCTCTTTCTTGGGAAAATTCTTCCTCCTGGCTGATCCCAGGGCCACTCTGGGACGCTCCTCTCGACTCTTTCTACAGGAGCGAGCCAGGCTTGGTGGGAGCCTTACAAGGCAGAGCTGTGAGGGGAAGACTACGACCCTCTTGTGAAGCAGGTGACCAAGCCCTGGAAGCAGAGGGCTGCTCTGAGGGGCCTAGATGTTCTGTGGGAATCACAGTATCCAGTCTCCTTTCCCTCTTAGATAGTGTAGCAAGAATGTGCTTCAGAATGGAATCTCAGACCCTCGCCCAGGCCTGGGAGTGGATGCGTCCCTCCTGGCCAGCTGGCTGCTCATTCGCCATTGCCCAGGTGATCCTGCCCTCAGCAAAGTCCCTCCTCTTCATCCCTCCAGAGCTTGCTTTCCAAGCCACAGGGTCCCACCTGAGAAGACATGTTCAAAGCCACTCGAGTCCCCCTCTTCATTGCCTCTTGAATAGAGTCCAAACCACATGCTCTTCAAGTCATCGGTGAACTCCTGTTCAGAGCTGTAGCGGTCTGCAGAGAGAAACACAGGACTTTCAAGAGGGGAAGTGGGGCCGGGTCCCGGGAAGCAGCACGTCTAGAGAAGCATGAGTTCCATCAACACACATGTTCAACTGTACATTCCAGAGCTGGAGACCAAGGCTTCAGCAGTGAAAAATAAGGACAGGGTCTCCATATTCATAATTTACATTCCAGGAAGCCAGGCACAGTGGTACATGCTTGTCATTCCAGCATTCAGGAGGCTGATGCAGGAGGGTCACTGCGAGTTTGAAGCCAGCCTGAACTACAAAGTGAGCTCAAGGCCAGCCTGAACTGCATAGTGACATGCTGTCTCAAAAAACAAAACAAAACAGTTTACATTCCAGGGAAGAAACAAATAAACAAGGAAACATGCCAGGTAAGGTAGTGCATGCCTCCTGCTGGCACTCTGGAGGCTGAGGCAGGAGGATCACCACAAATTCGAGGCCACCACAAATTCGAATTGTGAACACACAATGAGTTCAAGGCCAGTCTGAAGTACATAGCGAGAGCCTGTCCCAAAAAATAAATAAATAAATAAATAAAAACAAATAAGGAAATACCAAATGGATAATCTGGGTAAGCGCTAAAAAGTCAATAAAGAAAAAAAAAGACAATGAAGCAGAATAAGCCGTAAAGACTGGAGATGGGGATGGAGTTAAGGAGTGCTTTACTTTGAATGTGCTCCCCAGAAAGTACATGTTAGAAGCTTAATACCCAGATGTTACAGGATTAAGAGGTGGGACTTTCCGAGGTGATGAAACCAGCCAGCCAGTGCCCTAATGAATAGAATAATGCCATTTTCATGAGAAAGGGCTCCTTACCAAGAGGACAGTTTCCTTTAAAAGGATGAGTCTGGCCTCGTTTGCCTCTCACCCACTTGGCTGCCATTTTGCCTTCACTAGGGGTTGACACAGCAAGAAAGCCCCCACCAGACACCAGCCCTGGACTTGGACTTCCCAGTCTCCAGAACCATGAGGCAACAATTCTATATTCGCTGTAAGTTACCTGGCCTGTGGTCTTCTGTCCTGTCCGCACAGACAGAATCTTCACCTAAGGTTGGTATTAATTATTCCCAACAGAGAGCTGACCAGATCGAGGCAAAGATGATAAAACTCACACATGACAGGTCCTAAGAGGCAGACACGGCGCCTGAGCCCTCAGTCTCACACCACAGACCAGCCTCTCTACAGCTTGACAAGAGTTTTGGGTTAGAGAGATCCAAAGGGTTGGCAGCAAGGGGAACTGGAGGTGCTTCGCTTTTTGAAGGACCATATGACTGGTATGAAAAAGGTCAATGAGGGCACATGAGAGGGGGCAGAGTCCAGTTCTGAGACCAAAGTTGTGCCCAGGTGAGAAGCTGGTGGTGTCCTGCCCTAGCAGAGCCGAAGAGCAGGCAGGGCCGGGATGAAATTATGAAGGCAGGAGTCACGGTCATTACTGATAGAGGAGATGCGGGTAGGGAGCAGTGAGGTAAAGAGAAGAAGCAAGTCTAACTCCTGAGTTCTGGCCTAACCAGCTGGATGGAGTCCGTCATCTCATTCATGAGAGGGGGCAAGTCCCAGGGAGGCACAGGTCTGGATGAAGAGGCAGGGTCTCTTCACACTAAGTTTCGGTTAGATAGCAAGTGGAGATGTTTAATATTGGGGCCCAAAAGGAAAGGTCAGAGCTGGAGGTTCCAATCAGAGTAATACTGTTTACTGGTCATAATGGTGTGTTGAAGATCCAAAAGAGGTAACTGAAATATAAGCTCTGATTTAAAAAATACAATGTGCTAAATTGTTTTTTTAAAAAGACACATTGCCATTTATCTCCCTCAGAATACTCCCCCACACTTTGCACACATGTACCTCACCATTCTTGTTGCTTTCGAAAGCAGTTCTGGAACTCCTACTTCATGAGCATCTTTAGTGTGTTAAAAAAAATACAATAAATATTGCTGCCAGGTGTCGTCCAATAGAAAGCAGGCTTGGAAAAACATTATGCTTTGTCCTCATTCACATGTGCTGGATCTTCCATCAGGCAACTACTGGCTCTTCCCCAGTATCAAAAGGACCAAGAAAGGTAAACATGGGGGGAGGTCCTGGGAATCAAACTCAGGGCTTCCACGCTTGCCAGGCAGGTGCTACACCACTGAGCTAAATCCCTGGCCCAAGGTAAACATTTTGAATCAATTCAGGACATGGAGATAGCCATGACAGTGCGACTAAAGACACTCACAAAAGAGGACATTCAGAACTGCTTCAGAAAGTGGCAAGGATGATAAGCATGTATCTTCTAAGTGAGGAGCATTTTAAGGGAAATTAATGGCAATGTGTCTTTTATGGCAAAAAATTTTTTAAATGTAAACATTCACTATTTTTGATCACACCTCTTATTATTTCCTTTCAGGGACATAAAAAAGGACATAATATATATTATATATAACATATAACCACTCACAAACTGAATAGCTACCCTTACTAGCATTTACTGGGTGCCAGCTTTCTATGGCATGTTTTGCAAACATTAATCCTCCAACACCTTATTTCAGAGAGGCAAAATAACTTGCTTAGATGTCTTAGTCTGCTTTCTGTTGCTATATCAAAATACCTGAGACTTGGTACTCTGTAAAGAGTAGAGGTCTATTTAGCTCTTCTGGAGTCTGGGAAATCCAATATCAAAATGCTAGCACTTGGTGAGGATCTTCTTGCTGTACCACAACACAATGGAGGGTGTCACATAGACAGACGGAACAAGCACGTCAAAGAGAATTCCCTTTCATAATGAAGCTATTCCTTTGAAAACTCATTAATCCATGCAAAATCTAATATATTTATAAAAGCAAATGTCTCATGGCTCTACCTCCTCAAGTTCTCATCTCCAAATACCATTAGCATGTAATATTAGGGTTTAGGTTTCCAATACCCAAAATCTTGGAGAGCACATTGAAAGCAAAGCAAGTGCCAGGGATGTAGCTCAGCAGTACAATTCCTGCCTAGCAAGCATGAGGCTCTGAGTTCAAATCCTAGTACCAAAAAAAAAAAAAAAAGAAAGAAAGAAGGAAAAAGAAACCAAAGCACTAAGGTTGCACGACCACTAAGTTTCAGGAACAAGAGCCAAACCGAGTCTCTCTGGCCCAAGACTATGGGCCAAAATCTAGTCTCTCACCCCCAGGAGGAACGCTGAAAGCCACAGAGAGCTGAGGTGGTCACAGCCTTCATAAATGTGGTGAATCTGAAATTTAAAGGATGAGTTCGACATGGATGGGAGAAAGGGGAGGGGAGGGTGAATAATGAGACAGCCTAGTCTCAGCACTGGAACCCAGGGTTCCAGCTGTGGCTCTGCTTCAAAGTCCTTTGTGGTCCCCATCTGCCCAGTCTGGCTGGGCTTCCACGACTCACTGAAAAGTCCACTGCTGACTACAAAGCGAGCACCAGGGGGCAGCATGCAATTGCATCTGCTCACCAGACCCCTGCATCCCCGGTTTTACCTAAATACAAAAACAGTTACCAACTCTCTGTAGAGGCCGACAAACGGGACATAGCAGCACTGTGCGGAGGAGGCAGAGATAACCCTATGGCCTGCTGGGGGCACTGGGCCAGAGCTGCTCTGGGGACAGAACCCAGCTGCCTACAGTTAGGGGAAGGAATCTGGAGGACACTACAAAACACAACCCTGAGCCAGGAAGTCCTGCAGCCAAACCCTTTTTCGGTCTGACTTGCATGGGTCTGGATCTGGAGGTGTTCCAGCCAGAACTCTTCCCGGCAGGCCCGTCCTTTTGGAGCCTCTGCTGGTTTCAGTGGCTGTTCTCCAGGAAAAGTGTAGCGGTGCCAAGCTCTCCTGAACTTGGTGCAAGAAGAGGGAGGAGAGTCAGGACCTTTACTTGCCTGATATGTATTATGACGCTGGAATCAGCGGAAGTGGCAGAAAGGTGCCCTGGGGTGGGAGTAGGGATGGGAGTAGGGGAGGCTTCTGCCCTGTAGGGGACGCTGGGACTAAAGCAGAGGGTGGGAGGATCCACAGTGAAGCTGACAGACACAAGTTGGGATGACTTTAAAGTCAGCCAGCCAGAAGATTCTCCAGGCCTGGTGGTGTCCCTAATCCCCTGGAGGCTTCGGGCTTGTCTCTGATCTCTCCCAGACATGCCTCCAGGAGGCGCTCGCAGCTTCCTGGCCTGCTCTCCCACCCTCCCCACTGGGGAGCCATCATGGGGACCTCGCTGTCCTGCAGACAGACCTGTATCCTTGGCTCTGCCCCACAGGGCCTGGGAACAGCTTACTCACTCTGCTGACGGAGGAAGCCATAGAGTTCCTTCATGACTGCTGTCTTCATGATCTCTCCAAGGAAGGCATCCTGCTCGGCCAGCTCCTGGCTGTTGAAGTGCTCACCGTGGCCCGTGGCCCGCTGGTAGTTGTTGAGAAGCTTGATGAAGGCCGCGTAAGTGGGCTTGGAGAACAGCTTCTCGTTGACATAGGTGAAGAGCCTGGGGCAAGTGGAGCAGTATGCAATAAGGGGCCTGAACATGCAGCAGAAACCTTTCCAGAAACTTCCAGACAGTCTGAGTGGCACTCAAGGGTTGAGGTCCAGAGTTCAGGGGCTCTGGATGGCTTGGCATGAGGGCACTGTCCTTCCACCTCATCTCCTAGAAGATCAGCCCTATCCTCAGCCTGGGCAATCACCGAAACCCTCCTACAAGGTGTCCACGGCCCCTCAAAGTGGTTTCTTTGTCTCTGGAGAGCTATTTTCCCCTCTCCCTTTGATTCTGCCTGAGTTGATGCTGAGGTATCACAAGAAGCAAAAGTGGGCGAGCAAGAAGGAGAAGGGGAGACTCACAGCTCTGGGCAGCGGTCTACTTGGTCTCTGGTCTCTGACGGAGGAATGCAGTTTTGCGGGTTGAGAACGATGTCTTCCTTCTGGGCTTTGTTGGTGTCCACTTTGTAGATCTTCTCAGAGATACTCTGCAGCTCTTCTTTGGTTATGGTGTCACTGCTGTGGGAGAAGCCCTCTGGGAGGAATTGGGGTAGGGGTAGTCTCAGAGTCAGAGGAAAGTCGTGCATCCCCGGGGCACCCTGGAGAAGCCCCCAGGAGGGAGAGGGCAGCCATCAGACCCCTGATGGTGGGATGGCAGGGCCTCTAGGGTCCGCCAGGGTGCGGCATGGTAATGAATGTCCAGTGCATGTCCGCACTGCCCCTCCCCTCCGGGAAGGTTCCCAAGCTGAGGCAGGCACCAGAATCACCTCCAGGGCCTGTTCAAACACAGTTCCTGACCAGAAGGCCTGGGGTGAAGCCCTAGAGTTTGTACTTCTGACATTCTCAGACCACGCCAGTGTGGGGCTGGTCCAGGGACCACATTTTGACAAGCACAGGTCTGGAGTCCCTGCGTCTCTGGGACTAAGCAAAGGAAGCCGACTGACCGTGGGCGCCACATAGGCTCTCGAAATCCTCGCAGCAGTTCCCAAACTCTTGGCAGCGGTCATTACAGTGGCAGACGCGGTGCCTGTGGAAGGCTTCGCGGCAGCGGCCCTGGCAGGAGCTGGGCGCCGAGTACAAGCCTGAGAGGGCGGAGGGAGTGAGTCCCAGGCGGGGCGCTAGGGGGCGCGCCGCACCCCCGGCCCTCGCGCGGCGCTCGGGAGCCTGGCGGCCGGGGTCCCCGGGGACGGGACGCAAACAAGCTGAGTTCCTGCACACCCGGCACCTGCAGGAAGTCTTTGCTGATGCCTAACTGTGCTTTCTGCCCTGTTGTTTTAGTAATCTCCCCACTCTAAAAATAAATCTCTTCCACTTCCCTCCCCCGCCTCAGACCCCTTCCCGCTCGGCCGCTCCCGGGTCTCCCACTGAGCGCCTCTGCCCCCTCCTCCTGCGCCAAGCTGCCACCTCTGCTGGCTTCGGGCGGCCGTGCCCACTAGTGTGGCGCCGCTCCCCTGCCCCCCCTGGGGTCCCTCCTGTGTCCCAAAGGCTCCCTTCTCGGGGAAGGCTCACTGTGGGCCAGCGGCTCTTCCTCCACTTCCGGGAATGACTCCGGCTGGGCGGGCGCCTCTTCCGCTGCAATAGAAAAATAAAGTCCCCAGTCATCCCCAAGGATGTCCCTCCCTCTCTGCCCCGTCCTCAGCACAGCCCCGGGAAAATCACGGGCACTGTAAGCAGGTAATAAACAAGGCCTGGGGTACAAGGGAAAGCTCCCCCCCCCCCCGCGCGCGTACCTCCAAAATAGGATGGAAACTGAAAATGGAAGGCATTTCCAGTAAAAGGCCGACTGACTGCTGAACACTGTTGTTAAAAAACGAAAAGAATTTCCCCAGGCGACAAATTTCCTACACTTCAGCATTCTCATAGGGGGGACGTGCTTCTGTTGAAGCGAGAGGTGGCGGGGAATGGTCCCTTCCGGATGGAAAACTCTGTAATAGAGCTTGGGTTATGACTTTCCTTCACCTCAGGTTGGCAGATGGTCTCCAAATGACAAGGCCCTCACCTAGGAACATCTTGTTCCTGTCGTTTCTCCAGTCAGGATCAGGAGGCTTCTCTGGCCTCAGCGGTAAAAACTTTCCTGAGCTACCAACTTCACACTTATGTTTTGTTTTATTTGTTTTTTGTTTTGATCCCCCTTGGAAATCGACACAGACTTTCCAAGGAGGGCCTAACAAGGCAACCAAATACACAGCAGTCTTATATTCCGGTTTTATTAGTCATTTTGCTGGGTGGTGTATTATTAGCATCAGAACCACTGGTCAGGTAACATATTCAGTCAACAAACATGTCCTGATCACTTCCTTTGTGCTTGGCTGTGTTCTAAGTGTTAGTAAATCCGTAAGTTTCTTAATTCAGCCCATTTTATGCTACATGGACTTTTGTGAGCTGTGCTAGAGTTCCAGCCGTGGTGTACAATGATATTTTTCCCCATGGGAAGGTTCTGACTTGAAAATCAGAAACTCAGAGATGAAATAGGTCCTAAACTGGGCATCGTCTCTAACTCAGGATGCCAGTGCTGTGGTCTGAGGAGAGTAGTCCTACCTGCATCTACTGAATTATAAGAAAAGAGAGGGCACAGAGCAGGCAGGCCGTGGTGAGCTCTGATTCCAGCTGTGGGCCCTGGGCCTGGGCTTCCCGCCTGGGCCTGGTCATCAGGGTGTCTGCTACCATTTCTGTGTTCTTATGTAGACTGAGCACATGGCTGGGTCAGCAGATGCCACCTTTGGACACATCAAGAAAACGTATTCCTTTCAGCAAACACGGATCTGCACCAGGGCACACAACTTGGGAAGAAGGATGCACCCCGGGTGGTGGTCCAGCTTGCCCGTTCAGCCAGGTACCCTCGTACAGTGCACAGCCCATGCAACTAGGCTGCTGGCTATTACCTTCCAAAGCTTCAGTGACTATATTTTCCAAATTAGGGGTCAGGGCACATGGCTTAAGGGTGAACTGAGCAAGGCTTCATGTTATAAAGCAGATTCTTTACCTGGGAGTCTGCAGCAGTGGAAGCACCCAAACAGGGAGACTATTCAAAGATGAGTTTTCCAAACTTATTCATGTAAAGCTTTTCCATATGAGTGGTGGCGGAGCAATGGGCCTTCCAGGGTGGCAGATGTCTCACTGTAACAGAAACTGTCTGGAAATGACAGTTTGGAGACTGGCTGCTCTGGCACTTGCTGAAGGAAATGTGGCATGCATGGCGACAGTCACGGGGCACCATGCGGTCTTCCTGGTGGCTTGTGAGAGCTCAGTGCCATTTTCATATTTTGTGATTTAAAGTGTTGAATAACAATTGGTACTGTCACACATCCTGAAATGCCTTTTTTTTCTTACTTCATTCTTTTTGGGCATTAGTTACTTAAACTTTGAAGCTACTGCTAATCATGGTCATCGAGACAGACGTCCCAGGTAAATGGCGTCTACTGTAGTTTAAATCGACTTCCCAAGAAAGCCGAGACAAGTGGTGGCCAAACCCCTGACCCCGCTGTGTCTTCATCCCCCGAGCCTCACCCGTGCACAGCTGTTCGTAGTCGTCGCAGCAGTCCCCGTGCACGGGACACTTGTGGTCACACTGGCAGATGGCGTCCCGGTCAAACTTCTCACCACAGCGAGATGCACATGATTCCATGTTCCCTACAGGTGTAATGTTACAGACTCAGCCTTCAGTGATTCTAGGATCCACGTAAACATGCCACGGGGTGGGTTCCCAGACCCAGGCAGTAAAGGTCATTGCTACCCACAAGGCAGACGTGCACCTGCAGCACCCTCACGCACGTGCGGGACACGCTCCCCCTCACTCATCAGGTATCCCAGGGCTCCTAGCACTCATCAGGGTCTCGGGCTCAGGGCTTGTTTGGGTGAGGCCTGTGACACGAATGAGCAAAGCAGCAGGGCAACAGTCCATAGGGAGAGGTGAGGACTGTGACCAACTTGAGAGCTGGGCTGTCTGAAATTCACAGCCACTTCTCAGCTCCAACCCCGTGTTGCTTGGTCTAGCCAGAACCTCTAGGTTTTCAAGAGAAACCTTGGTTGTTAGGTGAAATTTCCCCAGTTTTTAAAACTACGTGCAGACAAAGAAAAATGTCTGTGAACTTGACGTGGGCTGAAGGCCTCCATCCACCTGTCACGTAGGGAAGTCACTGCTGCCCCATGATGGTGCCTGCATATCCCTGCCCCACGCCCTGCTCACATCCCACCCCCTTCAGGCTCTCTGCTGCTTTGTTCTTCCTCCTGCCTCCCATCTTCTCTGCAGCCAGTGTCACCCTGTGTCACATCTTTCTGCTCCTCCCAGTCTTCAGAATGCATTCAGAGGAGTTAATGCTCAGGGCGGGAAAGAGGCGGTGTGGGTAAGGACTGGGCTTTGGGACAGCATTCTGTTCTGTAACCACAGACCACATCCCTCGCTCCAACCAAATGGTTTGCAGAAGCAAACTTTTGGTCACAGGGGCAACAGACAAGACATTTTGAAAGGAACAGTGCAAACCCACTGCCACTCCAGGAAAAAAGACAAGCCCTGCCATGCCGACCACAGCAAAGAGTGCAGGGCACGAGCCAGAGGCCCATTTCCTTCCACTCCAGGCTGCAAGGGTGATAACAATGTCTTTGTTTCCATTTGAGGTTCCTGAGGTCTGAGGATGCTGAGAATGCTGGGTTTAGGGTCAGGCGGAGGGTGGCACAGAATGCCAAGGTCAGAGGCAGCGTGACTGTGAGCATCAGAATGCGATCAGTGAGGAAACAGAAACCTAACTTGGACCAGGGTGACAGCTAGGCTTTGACTAGGGGCTACAGTTAGGATTGGGACTTTCACCAAACTCATTGATAAAGTAATAATTTTGTGCTGACCTTCGGTTAAGGAGTGGGATTTGGTCAAAGATGACATTTAGGGTGTAAGAATATACCAGTGTGAGAAGAGCAGAAGTAACTCCAGCTTTGTCTTAGACTGGATTTGGAGCTTGGTTCTGACTGTGACAACACAGGTCTGTGATGTTGATCTAGCATATGAGGAGTGGGCAGAGTTGAGTATTAAGGCTGGAGGCTTAGCAATTGGTATAGATTGCAGGATCAGGTCCTCACATTTCTGGGTGTCTAAGGAGGGAAGGCATAGCAGACGGGCTAAGAACCTGAACTCAGACACCAAACTGCCTGGGGTTGAAATTTTGGTTCTGTTGAGTTTTAACTGTGTGATTTGGAGCAAGGTATTGTGCCTTTGCTTCCTTATCTGTAAAAGTGGGAAAATATTGGGGCCTGTCTCAAAGAATATTTATCAGAGTTAAACGAGTTAATATTTGCACAGCGCTCAGCACCGTGTGTGACACATAGGAAAGTCAGGTAGGTATTTGTTAGGTAAATAAACAGCTGCGATCATACATGCCCAGTTCAGGTAGCAAGTGTTTAGACCTGCCAGGGCAATGTGCTGGGACAGGGACCCCCCATGCACTTAGTCCCCACCCTGTGAGCCAGGTGGACAGCACAGGTAAGCAGCTGATGGTATCCTGGCTGGTGTCATCACAGTGAGTCTCTCTTCTTTACATCCAAAGATGTCAGTCCAACTCTGAGGCAACTCCACGTGGGCAGCCCCTAGGAAACCCTCAAGGCACCCAGAAACACAGGATGCTCTGTCCAGTACATTTCTTCTAAAAAAGACCAAGCCTGAGGCTACTTGTCCCTTCAGGCCCAAGGGAACTCATCTGGAATTTTAAGCGATGCTCGCTTGGCACCTGAATGCAGAGGTCTCCAGGAGAAAGGTTCAGGCCAGCCTGGCAGTACACCCAGAATCCAAGAAGAGAATGCAGATGATTCAGGGCAGCGTTTTTAATGGGCCAGACCAGCAGGGTCCCAGGCAGGGGTTCACTCCATTCCAGCACTGGCCTCCACTGAGATGGGCGACCAGGAGCAGAATACTGTGTAGCTCGGGAGGATATGTTCCCACTGGCCCTAGATGCATGGATTTTGTCACCTCTATTCAGGAGCTTTGTCTGCAGTAAGGACCCCATGCCAAAGGGTCCTCCATTTCTCTGCGAACTTGGTCTGCCTCCAGGTGACCTTAGAACAGAAGGGTGGAGGGCAGGACTCTTCCTCCTAGGTGCCTGCTACACTGTTTTGGGGACATTCAGATGATGAATCACTGCCAGCTCCGGTGCCCTCACCCACACCTCAAGTGGACACAAAGGCTCCCTGTGAGCCTCACTCACCATGCCAGGTTTCTAAATCACTGTCCCAGCAGCCTTCCACTGTTGTCCTTCTGCCTCCTGTTCTCTCAGTCTCTCTTTCTGCTTGGCTTCATTTTTGCTTTTCTTCTCTGGGTCTCAAATTTTTCCACCATTCCCCATGAAAAGCTCTGCCCCCCCACTCCAGAATGCTAAATTTCTCTGCACCCATCAAGACTTTAATATGCCAGAACCTCTGCTGTCTGTCTGTAATGAACCCAGAGCTTGGTTCCAAGCGTGGATGGATACAGGGTCCTGTGTGCCAGCCTTCAGCCCCTGATGGTTGCAGTGTGTCCTACATATGCATTCCCAGGGGACCCGAGATGCTGTTTCTATGGAGACCTAGTCAACCAAAGTTTCATTCCCAGGAACAGCTTTCTACCTCTGTCTACTTGCTTAGGGTCTCCACAGTATCTGGCTCAGAAAAGATGGCCTGAGGCTGGTCACAGCACCCCCATGTGACTCAGTCTGGCATCTAGGTTTTGGGATGGTGCATATATGAGTGGAGCCACTTCCTCCTGCCTCGCCTCCCTTCCTGCCTTCCTGTCCCTGCCAGTTCTGGTCACCAATCTCACCCTGAAGCCAGGCAGTATCCACCCTCTGAAGCCACTGCTGCTTTCCCTGAGGGAGGTCCCCCAGGGACTGGAGCTCTCCAGAACCCCCCCCCCACTCTGCTCCTGCTGAGGTAGAGCTATCCCAAAGCCACTCCCCACCCCTCCAGGCCAGGCCCCAGCTGCTGCGCCCTCCACACCAATGGGCTAAGGCATGCACAACTCCCTCCCTTCCACTCTGTCTCTGCCAGCAGGGCTCAGGCAGAGGTACGTGGTTCTAGCCAGTGTCAGGCCTGCAAACAACTTTTTCCTTCAAGTTTTCCATTTAGGAATTCAGCTAAGGAGCTCCTTATCCACAACCTGATTGGTAATGACCTCAAGAGTGAGTTCTTGCCGGGAGTATTTATAATCATGGTCCTGTCTGAAGTTCCAGAGCATGGAGGTCTCACATCCACCCCAGTGGTTCTGCATGCTGTTACTTGGTCTTTATAGCAGTCCCATCAGGGACAAGCCAGGTGGGTGGAACACCACCAAGTTGACCGTTTCTCCTTGGGCAGGGAAGAATGCTGCCCATGCCCCACAGCTCAGTCAGCCCTCTCCCTTGGCACCCCTCCCTGCCCTCTCACCACTAATTAACACAGCAGCAGCCGCATCCTGCTCAGTTACTGAACAGCAACTGCGCCTTTCCTCTGCCATCGCCATCCCCTGCACTGCTTGCAACTGTCAGCCAGGTCCCTTCTCTGCTCTTTAGTTTCCCTAACACATGGGACAGAGACCCATTCCTCTGACCACTTGCATAGCCCACATGGCACGTGGCCTGCCTTCCTACACTCCTGGTTTCCTCCTGAGCCTGCCCATTTCCTAAGGCTTTACCCAGAAAAGACAACCTCACAGGCACCAGGCAGCAGATGAGCAGACAACCAAAGGCAGCCACAGGCCACAGCCCCCATAGGCCACAGGCCCAACTTTACACCACATGCCCCCGCCTAGAATCTTGGTGAGACCAAAAGTCTGGTTGGACTAGTGACCTTGGGATTAGTGATATTAGACTAGTGATGTTGGGAAGTGTCAAAAAGGGCTTCCATGAAACAAGGTCCTCAGCCCCATAACTCCTTTCTCACAGTACAGCCTGCTCAAGGTCAGCCCCTGTACCCCGAGAGGACAAGGAAAAAGTACTCTGTGGCTTTAAGACCACGCACACCCTTCCTTGCCCCACTGCACTCACCATCTGCAAGGTCCCCCAGCCTTCTATTCTTTGGACAAGACCCCTGACCACCCCACTCCTCTGCCCATCAGACACTTACCAGCCCAGGCCAGGCCGCAGAGCATGGCCACTGTCAGGGAGACCCAGGCCCTCATGGTGCCTAGTTGGTGGCCAAAGGATGACTTGCTGTTAGACTTTCCCTAGAGTCAAGGTGAATGCCAAAGATCTCAAGTTCCCTATGCTGATCCTTTTAAAGACTCCAAGACCTGTGGATCTGGTGAGTCCAGATCCTTCCAGGAGGAAAAAGGGAAGGAGGGACTACAGAAGGATAGGAGGTTGAGAGGAGGTGGGGCCTACAATTTTCTGAAGCCAGAGAGAACGTGACTAAGCAGGCAGGTAATGCAAGATGTGTGAGACAGATAATGTTGGCATTTTATAGTTAGAAAATAGGTCATACATGCAAGGACAGCAAGATGGGTCGAGTCTGGCAGGTTCTGTATCCAAATTAGGGACATCCATGGAATTACTTTGGGTGATTCACTTCAAACAGCCACTTATCTCCAGTCACAGACATGACCTGCCAAGGAGCTATGCAAGTATAGACTCAATTCACTGGCAGTAGAGGGACCTCCATGGTTATCTCATTCTTCTTCTCATATGAAGTCATTATCCCTTCACAATGCCCAGCAATTGTCCTGCCTCTCTTTGAGTGAATGTCTCTCGTGCTGGGGGATAATTGGGGTAACCCACTCATGACTGCTCACCCCCTTTCCCTGTCACAGGTCAAATACCCAACTCCTGGGACCTTACACTCAAGAGATGCTGACTTAGGCAAAAATAAGACAGTAGGAGAAAAGTCCATTAAGCCAATAAGTGAACATACATCAATATCTTCATGCAAAGATGACTCGTGGCTAAAGTTAGGTGCCTGTGTATATTTCTCTGTGTGTGCATGCATCCACTCACAAATAAATCAGAATGTATTTGAAACAAATTTCTCTTCTCTGCAGCCAGTCTGGACAGGGAACTCTGTGGCTACTCTTTGAGTTCTCCTCCAGCTGGCTGCTCACATGTGTTTTCCACCCACTAGGGCTCTTTCCAAGAAGCCACAGGAAGGACCAGCCAGCAAGGAGGGAGTCACAGTAGCCTGGGTCCTGGCAACCTGGGGTTGGGAGACGGTAGAGGCAGGTGCGTGGCAGATGGTGGAGGATGAGAGATGATGCAGCTGTGGCCTCCATGGGTGGGGAGGTTTGAGGGTAGGGAAAGGGGTGGAGCTGCTTAGACAAGGGTCTGGGCGGCAGTCAGCTGTCACAGATGTAAGGAACAGGAATTCTGTCAGCAATTATATTTTGCTCACTCTTTATATACTGGATGCTACATTATAACTGGACTGGCAGGTTTGGGCTAGACTGGAAAACTCTTCCTGAAACTTATTAGTTTTGGGGGTAGGGCGACAGGGAACAGGTCAGTTTGGCATTAGACAGATTATTGAAGTAGGCAACACTTATCATGGGCTACCACCATTGGTCAAGGATGTGTTATGATCAAAAAGTGAAGAGAGACCAGCCCAGGGCACACTAAAGGGGGTGCACGCCTAGGCCACCCTATTCTACCAGCCTTGTCCCCCTGGGAAACCAAGGCCAAGTGTTTCCAGGAGAGGAATAGAGCCTTGATGGACCTCACAACTGGCCCAGCGTGGATGAGGGCTGGATTCACCTCCCCAGGGGACATTGGCACCTGAAAATGCTGGATTGCCAGCCTCCAACCTGCTGTGGCCTACGAGGGCTGGCCTGGCCTGGCCCCAGGAAAGAATACCAGACAGTGGCTCAAATCTGATCTTCTCGGATGTGTCTTAGAAATGGCCACATGTGTGATTTCTTTCCACATTGGCTTGTACGCTGCATACCACAGTTGCGTTTCCAAGCTTTTCTTTTGAAGTTTGTGGGCAGCCCTGACATTCAGCATTGCGCACACTCACTGCCCTGCCTGCTCAACATATTCGTCAGACCTACCAGCTGCACATTTGCACAGAGACTCCCAGGCTGTGCATCTGGTTCTACTGCCCGTGCCTCAGGCTGGCCCTCTGCCTACCCTGCCTGCCTGCCGGATGTCCATCTGCTACTCATCTGCGGCCCACGGGAGCCCTGCTGCCTGCGGACTTAATTCTTGATATTTGTCCCATGTGACTTTGACACATCACAGCCGCCTCTGATGGGCCTGCTGCTGCCAGTGTGATGTCAGTTAACACCATGCGCGGCACTGTCCTTTTCATGTTCACCAGCTGCTTCTCTAGCTCACCTCTGAAATTCCTCGAGACAGCGATCTCGCCTCCTGGTCCCTGCCCACTGCTTGGCATTGTCATCCCCTGAGTGTCAGACAGCTGTTCTAATGTGCCTGGGAACATCAAGGATCCAACACTTGAAAGAGTGAGGGGAATGGGCAGCTACTGGCCCTGACTGTTACTCGTGGACTATGAGGGTCATTACCAAAGCAGAGGCGAGGAGTTGGCTCCGTCAGCTGTGAAAGCTGCAGTTTGCACCAGTGAACTGACAGGCCTGGGGTGGAAGTAAAGTCTAGTCTTTTTTTTTTTTTTTTTTTTGGTAGATAGGGTCTCTCTATACAATCGGGCTGATCTCGAACTCGGTATGTAGTCTAGGCTGGCCTCAAATTTATGGCAATGCTCCTGCTTCAGCCTCCTAAATGTTGGGATTACAGGACTGCACCACTATGCCGGGGTAGGGACCCATCTTGAACTTGTATTTTCATAATAAACACACTAATTTTAGCTATATTGTGGGTGCATTTGGGAACAATGGAAATTGAAGGGTTACCTAACTCCCCCATCCACCTGCATGTTTTGGAAGTGGCTTGTTCTCAAGGGTCCACGAGTTGGAGCCTCTGTCCATAGTAGAAAGTAGCCCTTTAGGAAATGGAGCCTGTGGGGAGGCCGTTGAGGGCTCTGCCCTCAGATGGGATGAAGGGAGTTCACTCCTTCGATTAGTTCTCATGAAAGGACTGTTATAAAAGAAGAAAGCCAGGCCCCTCATCCCTACTCTGGCCTCCTCTCTGTGATGTCATCTTTCATATCCATCTTGCTGTGGCTTAGACTCTCACTAGAGCTAGAACCAAAGGGACCACTCAATCTTGGACTTTCAGCCTCAATGATATGAGAAAAATAAACCTCCTCTCCTTATAAAGTTATCCAGTTGCCAGTATTTTGTTATAGTAACATATGACAGACTATATGCTTCAGGACTACCACTGCAAGAAGCAGCCCCCTGGGGAATCATATAGAGCCCAGGATTTCAACAGCTTTGGAATCTATAAAGGAACAGATGACTCAACTTCATCCTGTTTTGTAAGGATCACAGAGTAAGTTCCTGTCTATAGTTTTGGCTAGCTGTGCTGATGTTTATTTTATACTGCCCCAAAGTGAAGATAAAGTACACTTACTATTGTAGATCCTCAAACTCCACCAAGCTTTGGAGAGCATCTGGAAGCATAGGGCAAACAAACAGAAGTGGATGGGACAGACAGACAGCAATAAGGAGGCTCAGAGAGACAGCGAGGTGTGAGCAAAGGTGAGATCAAGAGATGGCCACACCTGAGGCTGAACAGGAGCCAGGGGCTGGCAGGAGGCACCACACCGGCGTCTCGCCCCAGGAGGGTTGGCACAGCAGGGCTGGTCTGCTCCACGAAGACAGTGACAGAACAGGACTGGCAGGAGCAGTTCCTGAGCCATGTGTGAAAATTTACAGTGTCAAAGTTACCATAATTATTTGTAGGAAACATCATATATTCTCACCAATGTGAGAAGCTGAACAAGTAAATAGGACCCAAAATGTACAACAGAGATTGTGAATTGGGAAGAAACTGTTCAAAAGAAAAGAGAAACTGGGATGGGGGAAAGGGGAAAGGAAAGAAGAAAGGAAAGGAGAAGGAAAAATATTTATACATAAACAAGATAGTTAAGATAGTTATACTCTACTTTCTCTTAGTTCGTGGAAAAGAAATGTTTGTGCTGATATTGTCTGGACAATATCGCATGCCCATATCTTGTACACTGACTACTCTGAAGATAACAATATGTAATGTATTAATTATTGTTACTCTATTATCTTGTTTTGAAATTTTGTGGGTTTTTTCGTCTTTAAATGTATATATGAGAGCCATAAAGGGCCTAAGTTACACAGAATGGCTAGGGGAGTCCTCCCTAAAATATGACATTTAAAATAGACACCACATAGCCAGGTGGTGCACATCTGTCATCCCAGCACTCAGGAGGCTGAGGCAAGAGGATCCTTGCAAGTTCAAGACCAGCCTAGGCTATAAAGTGAGCTCAAGACCAGCCTGAACTGCATAGCGAGATCCTGTCTCAATAAAATAATTAATTTTTAAAAAACAGACACATGAAGCATGAGAAAGTGGCAGCATCTTTAAACACCCCATAATGTAAATTTTTTTTTTAGAATTTCAAAAATAAATGTGAAAGTAAAAAGTGAGCAGTCTCAGTGTTTTCAGGTCTTAGGGATGGTGGTCCCTCAGGAAATCCCATTGCCTGACTGACCTGGTTTGCTGTCAAAGGTAACCTGATTCTGGTTAAGAACCTCAATGGGAACAAAGCACTGTCTCCAGCCCCCAACCCAACCAAGCTCTGAGGAGGACAGCTGCAGCTGCCTGACAGGAAGCCAAGAGCCAAAGGAAGAAATGCAGGTGGCAGGTGGAGGCCTCCCTCTTCCAGGCACCCGCACATGCTGGCTCTCTCCCCAGGACCCAGGATTCCTCCACGGCTCGGCCCCAGCAAAGCTGAGCGGGTACAGCTGGTCCCCTACTTCTCCCCGCATTCCCACCTGGAATGCTCTGTGATCCCCTCTACAGACAACTGGACTCCAGGAGAAGGCAGGCAGTCGTGCACTCAGGCAGGCTGTGGAGCGTGATTCTTAAGCGAGATGTGAACAGACCTTGCAATACAACCGCTTGCAGCCAACTAGTCCTCCAGGGGCAGCCCTGCCTAGAGGTCGCCCAGAGAATATACTTGGAGGATCTGCACTACCTCACCTCATGATGCCTAGAGCTGCCTCAATCATGGACTGTAAGGGCAGGAAGCCACCCTTCTAGTTCAAATACTTTTTATCAAGGAGGAAACTGAGGCCGGACTCCTGCATGCACACTGCCTCAGGTGCTGCCTCAGGCTCTGGCTGATGAGCTCTCTTCTGGGAGGCCCCTAAGTCTGCAGCCTTCTGCTGTCTTAGCTCCAGCAGAAAGTCACTCTCTCCACCCCTCCATGGCTAAACTCCCCAAATGCCAGGAAAGCCTGAACCGCCTTGCAGTCAGCAACCCAGCAACAGTACGAGCTGCCCATAAGTCACATCCCTATGAGAAAGCTGGGGCCCTGAGCTCACTGCAGGGACCAGGCACAAGGCAGGATGTTGGGGCAAAGCCCTTAGCACCCCACTCCACACTGGCCAGATCTCCATACACACAAGCTACCAGACCCCACACGCCCCCCACACCCTGAGCTCGTCCTGCTTCCTGCTCTGCAGGCCAACAGGCGCCTTCTTTAGAAATCCGCCTACTGCTCCCAGCAGCCCTGGTGACCCCATCAAGGCCACCTGCTCCCGAAGGCCCCCAGGCGTGGGAGACAAGGTAAGCATCTGAGTCAGACTTGCCTTGTCTGAGTAACTGCAGTTCTGTCATCATTACGGAAGAGACAGCAGCCACCTGTCCCCTGGACTGCAAGCTGTCTCACCCTGGGCCGCAGAAGGGTGGGCTCAAAGTCAAGGATCTGGAGGAGTGTGCTTGAATTGGCCTGGGGGACACTTATTCACACCAGGGTCCAAAACTTTGGGCAGCCAGAGTAAGGACATACCTTAAAAATACCTATAGAGTCATGGAGGAGAGGGAAGAAGGGCGAAGAGCTGCCAGGTCTGCATTCCCTGCAGCCATCAGCGCTGTGCCGTCTGATGTTCAGGATGCATGCGCCCCTAGTAAACTGGGGTCACCGCCAGCAAGGGAGGCAGAGCTGGGCAGGTGGGGTGCAGGGCCAGGAAGAGGGTGGATGGCTGAGGCTACGAACCCACACTCCAACATGACCATGGCTCTCGGCCTCAGTGCTTGTGAGTGTAAGACACAGGGACTCCAGGCTTCCGCAGCGCTCTGGACTAGACCTTGAAACATCTGCGTCCAAAGGACTTGCCTGCCCAGCTGGGTGGATGGCTCCATGAAGGCCAAGGCTGCCTGTCTTATTCAGAGCTCCTACCAGGCCCATAGTAAATGCTTGAAAATAGGGGTTGGAGATATAGCTCAGTGGCACAGTGCCTGTCTTGCAAGTGCCAGGTCCAGAATTTGATTCCCAGTACCAAAAACAAAATAAAATGCAGAGGAGAAAGAAATTTCTATGTTGGGTTCAGAGAGATGACAGGAACATGAGGTAAGAACCTAGCTGTTCCACATTCAGTTATTTCACCCAGCCACTCTGTTATTAAGCAGTTACGTGACCAAAGGCCAATCTTTCTGTGCCTTGGTTTCTTTGACTGAAACAGGGATAAAAACACCTGTAGTACCTACCTATCATCAGCACACAAACAACATCATAGACACAAAAGTGTAAAGGGCAAGGACAGAAACACTGATCAAATCACAGTCCACTACCCTCACAAATCCTGTGAATACTGCGATGCCAGGAAGACAGCTCTTCGCTGCACGGGACGCAGAGTGGCCGGAGGCTGAGTGTTCTTGGGGACACAGAGCCCCAGCGCCTGTGGGGATAGAACTGCCCTCACCCTGCTCTAAGCCAGAGGTGAAAAGGGAGATGCGGGCACTGGGCAAGGGCTCCATCTCTCCACTGCTGAGTGGCCTGGAGGAGAGAGGGAAGGACTGGCTGCAGGAAGAGAACCCCAGAAGCACCCCACCCTTCCCCCATGGTGCCTGCTCCCTCACAGCTTGCCTGCAGCCTCACAGGGAATATGCTGTGAGCCTCACCAGCCATATGCCGGTATGGCCCTTCTGGCCTGTTCTTCCCATAGGACGCACATGCCCATGCACACACACTCCCTTTCTTCCTCATCTTCTCTTAAGTAGTGGTTTTTGTTTTGTGTTTTTTACATCCTGGTCTAACTACACTACTCCCTCTCCGTCAATAGGCTCCCGAATTCCTCCATCTGCTGTGCCGTCCTGAAGCTTGGATACGATTGGAAACCCTTGCACACTGTAGGCTGTGAAAGAGCAGGAGGGGAAGTCTTCCCACTCTCCCCGGGGTAGTCACGAGGCCACCATCATGAGGGGTTCTGCTTCACACCTTCTCAGCCTCCTGCTCCCCGATGTTCCTCCAGCCTTCCCAGGGCACTGTTCCCCCAACTGGTTCGGGTGTCCCAGCTGGTGAACTGAGGCAGCTGGAGGCTAAGGGTCATCCAAGATAGAACACCCATGTGTAGCAGAGACGTTCCACGGCAGCGCAGGTGTGAACCAGCGGCTTCGAAGCTGGTGAAGATGGACTGTAGGTTGCTGACTGGTGTGGGTTTGGTCGAAGCACGACACAATGCTGTTAAAAGCAAGCTCCTCAGACTCCTGACTCACCAAGGTATGGTCACAATTACTCAGCTCAACACAAGCTTCCTGCCCATGCCCCTGAGCCTCCATCCCCACTTAGAGGCAAGAGAACTGGTTTGGCTGCTATGGTTTGGACCTAAACAGAGCCAGTCCCCCAAAGCCTCCTGTTTGAAAGGTGACCAGATCCTGGGGGGCACCATACTAGCCAGTGGATTAGACTGCTGATGAGTTCATAGCAGACTTGCCGTTAGCAGGTGGGGCCTGACTGGAGGCTGCGGGTCACTGGGGGTGTGACCTGGAAGGTGCCCCAGTCCTTGGCTTCTCCCCACCATTTTCCCTTTCTCTTGGCCGCCATGACAACGTGAGGAGCTTTCCTCTGGCAGGCCTTTCCACCATGCCATTTCTGCCTTGGACCCAGCTAACCATGGACTAAATCCACTGAAACTGCAACTCAAAATAAACCTCTTTTAAATTGCAGGTGTGGCATGTTTCATCAGTGACAGGAAAGTGACTAACACACCTGCCATGGCCTCCACTTCAGTGTCTACCTCAGGCCTCAGGGCCAGATGATGCTGCCCTTTCATCAGGCTTCAAACACAGGACCCCTTTTAAGTCACCTCTGCCACAAAGGCAGGAACAGGAGTTTTGTCACTAACAGTGGAATGGGGATCATTATACCTGTCTCACAGATGGAGAAATGAACTGACTTGATCAGGCTCTCTAGAAACCTGACTGTGCTCCTCCCTGCCAAGGGCTCTGCACCCCGAAGGCTGCTGACACAGGTGCCATGACCTGGAGCTAAGAGGAGTCTGGCAGCACCCCACTCAGGGGAGGCAGGTGTGTCTCACCTGAGCTTCCAGCTGCTGCACCTGCCAAGCAAGGGCAGAGGCCACATCACCTTGGACACTGTGAGGTCTCTTTCAAACCAGACAACACCTGTGGCCACTGGCTCTGGGGTAAGGAAAACAGCAAGGGTGTGGGCCCTGCCTGAAGCTGCTGGGTCCCAAGGGATGTGCGCAAGGCCAGGAAAGTGAGGTCCTAACTGAACAGAGCTTGCTGGAAGCTACATCCTGGTCTCCTGGGTTCCTGGTAAGCCCAGGACGGATGCCGTCATCGGCAGCCTCCACCTCACTCAGCACATTGTCCATTCTTTCCTAGCCCCTCAGAGGCCTCCACTGTCACCTCTGAGGCCCCAGTAGAAACAGTAAACACCAGGAACAGAGAATGGAGTTAGGAGAAAGAAGGGAGAAGATGCTAGGTGCATCTCAACTGTAATAGTCTCCACCATGGAGACTGGATGGATTCTTGTTCCTCTAGATGCCTGGGGTCCAAGGGCCAGGGCGCACATCTGGGCAGCACTCAGCTGTCCCAGAGCCTTGCCCTGGTCCCACAGACCATGCATGGTGGGGCTCCCCACCAGCACCCCCTCAACAGCTCCTTCTCTGCCACACCCCCACACGGTTGGCCTCAGAACACACATTTCTTTGTTAACTTATGGGAACAATAAAGCTCCTCAGGGACCACCACTCCCAGCAAAACAGCCCCGCCCACACCCAGCTGTTTATCTCAGATGCTTGTGAAAGAAAAGCAGTACTCCCCGCCCCCACCCTCCCAGCCAGGCCCCACACACATGCCATGCATATGCAGTCTCTCCAGTGCAGGAACAAACGCAGGCAGGGGCCTGGCAAGGGTTGGATGACAGAGCCATGAGGCCAAGATGCTGGAAAAAGCCTGGCGAGGAGAGCTCTCTATTGAACAGAGTCCAGCACTTGCCCAGCTCTCCCACCCACTCCTAGCGCTGTACAATCCCTCACTCCTTGGCCGTGGGTCCCAGCGCAGTTCCACTCAGGTCCTCTTCAGCTGCCAGTCATCACAGGGGACAGCTGTCTCCATGCTGCCCACTCCAGGGCCTCGAGTCCACTCGGGGAGAGCCCTGCCCAGCTTGGCTGGCCTGTGGGCCCCTTGGCCCGGGCCTGCCCCGGCTTTCTCGGTGGGAAGCGCCTGCTGCAGCCCCAGCCCCTCCTCAGGGCTCCAGTTCCCGGGAGAGGCGGGAGAGTTCCCGCTGGTTGTCGATGACCTTCAGCTGCTGGACGTAAGCCCAGGTGCTGGCTGGACTCCGCGTGCTCAGGGACTGCTCCGAGCCTGGGGGAGGGCAAGTGGTCAGGGAGGCCCACTGCAGAAGGCCCCACCCTTCCTGCCCCGAGAAGCAGCAGGGCCTTGTCTCTCTCTACCGCCGACCGGCCACTGCCACTAGGCCCCAGGACCGTACACCCCAGTGGATGCAGGGCACGGAATAGCACAATGCTGGAGTGTCTGAAAGAAGCAGATGCCCAAGGTTTCATACAGTATAATGTCCCTTTTACTAAGTTCACATAACTGAAATTTAAAAATATTTTGTTACAGGACATATACTACAGATGAAGGGTTTCAAAGGGGTGTATGTGTAGGTGTGAGATAAGGCAATTTTCAAAAACTAAAAGTGAATATAGCTCAGGATATTATGTTTTGTTGTTGATTTTTTGTTTTGAGATAGCATCTCACTGTGTAGCCAGGCTGCCCTGAAGTCACTACATAGCTGAGGGTGACCTCAAAGTCTTGACGATCCTCCTGCCTCAGCCTCCTGAGTGCTGGGATTACAGGCATGCGCCATCAGGCCCTGCTAGCTCAGGATACTGTGAGTGAAGTATTGTGAGATATAAGTGAAAATTGAAGACAGAGGTAAGAGTGGATGAGGAGAGGCAACCGGACAGTGGAGGTGTAAATTATTACCAATGTTCTCATACTGGACTGGGCCTAGAGGTACACATTATGGAAATAGATGCATGCATTAAAATAAACATGGCCTGTAGTAGAGCCCATGAGCCACGGATTCTGATTCATTCTGCTTCATAAGACAAAGGTCCGAGCAAAGAAATGCAGTTAGAGTAAAACGCTTCCATTTGGCTCCGTCACTAACTGTGTGGTCTTTAGCAAGCTGCCTCCGCACTCTGGCCCTCTCCTGTTTTTTGTTTTCAGTACTGGTGATTCATGCTGAGCTACAGATCTTCACTTTTGTTTATCTTGAGACAAGATTGTGCTAAGTTGCCCAGGTTAGGCTCAAACTCATGATCCTCCTGCCTCAGCCTCCCAGTCCTCCCTCCTCTTTAAGATAACAGCTTCTCTTGCCTCACACAGGTACTGTGCAGAGGTGGCAACGGCATTTGTGGCAGGGCCTGGCTCTGTCCCTGCCACTCAGCAAGTGTCCCAGAAATGCCAGCCACGGCTCACTACAGTCAGTGCCCACCCCTTTCCCCCCACTTACACGTAGAAATCCTCGATGCCTGGCTGTCCTCATGGAAATGGGAAACTCGGCTCCGGAGAGGTGAGAGAGGCACTGGGTGGGGTGAGAGGTGGGAGTCAGGAGAACACAGCCACGTCAGCATCCCCTGGGGATACCAGGGCTCCCGCCCAGGGGAACGGGGCCTCTCACCAGTGCTGTGGTTTCGGCAATGGTGCAACAACCGTGCAGCTCTGGCCATCATTCGCTGTGGGCAACGCAAGGGCATGAGATCAGACCTGCGGGACGGCACCCTGTCCTGCTAGAAATCCAAGCTCCTTTGAACTGGGTGCTCCTACACTAAGGGTCTGTAAATGCTAGGGTCCACGCTACCCACCCCAGCACACGGGAGAGGCCCAGCAGGACCAAGAAGTGAAGGAAGACAAGAGGTCAGGGAAGATGTAGACGAGGCCGGAAGGGGCCACCGCTGGATGGTGGAATGTCTGACAACTGTCACTTTCGTGGCCCCAGCGGAAAGCAGACCCATCAGTGCACAAGAACAAGGCAGGGTCTGTTTAACAAGTATCACATTTGTGGCTTTCCCAACAAGTTTTGGGAAACCTTTCAGGCTATCATCCCATCTCCCAACTCCCGCCAGTGGTGGCTTACCCACTCCGATTAAACTCACCATCTTCTCAAAGTTGATGAGATTCTCCACTAGTGTGTGGTTTCCCTCATGGATGAAGGTCATGTCTGCAAAGGGATGATTTGCCCATAGTCCCTAAATTCCTCCTCCCTGGCGCAGTCCAGGAAAGGTGAAGGCAAATAACGAGGAGCTTGGAGCTCATGCCATCCCACACTGCCATCCCACACTGCAGCACCTCCTGGAGTTTCTTGGGCCTAGACCACAGCTCTCTAGCATAGCCCTCTTTTGTCTTAGCCCTGCTAGCCTGTGAACTGCAGTTCACCTGCACCCTCCCCAGGTCTCAGGAGCCGGGGTGTAATGGCTTGAACAGTGTTGGGCAGCCAACTAGACAGCATCAGCTTGGAAGCAGGAAAGGGCACGCTGGTCCTCTTACCTTTGAGAAGAAGGGGCATGAAGGGGATGATGGGAGGGGAGAGCTTGGTGAGGGCCAGTCGATATACTCGGTGGTTCCATGAGGGGTCCTGAGGGGGACAGTCATGGTGGGGGGAGGGGTGGGTACTGTCACCCACCACAGACCCAGCACAACCAAATACCCCACCCATTTGCTGGCCTCAGAGAGAGGCTCCAAGCTCAGCTGCTACTCGGCCATCTCACTGTGACAGGCTGCTGCCAGTCTGCACACTTGTGGCTTCCTGAGCTGCTGAGGACACTTGCGGGTTGGGCACAGCCACAAGGCCGCGGCTTCTGGGATCCTGGCCTTCCCTCCCTCCCTCTGGGGGTAAATTCCGCTGAAGTTCTTCAGTCCAAGAAGTGAATTGTTTTCTTAAGAGCTCCCAGGGCTCTGCTGATAACAACTCTGTTCCTCTCTCCTGAATAATTCAGAACCCTCAAAACTCTGTGGAAGCAGAGGGCTCAGCCTCACACCTCATTCCTTATCTTTGGCCTGGCCCACACCACACTTGGGGTCCGCACAGACCCCCAGTCAGCCCTGGCCTCAGCATCATGAGTGCTCAGTGCCAAGCCTACTTCCTGAGTCCCTGGGCAGAATGGCTACAGTGCAGCACCCCTGATGACCCAGCACCTCACAGCCAGGACAGCCCTGCACTCCATCCTGGTCATCATGGGATCTCAGAGCCACAGCAAATGTCCCCTTGGGAACACATAATTCACCGTGCAACTCCATCACACGGTGTACACCCCATCCCCCAACCAGCTCCCCACACACAGGCCAGAAGGAACCAGGCCCTGGCTCTGCGTCAGGAGCCCTGGAGCGTGGCCACGCGCAGGGAGAGGGTGCGGGAAGCCCAAAGTAGGGGGTTCTAGAGGAAGGAGCCCTATCCAGCACTCACCAGCAGCCTCTCCAGGGCCGAGTACAGCTTTCGGACTTTGTGGGGCAGCCGCTATGAAGGAAAGGTTATGAGCTGCCACCGCTGGGTGGGACTCCAGATGGGGAGCCCCATGACCAGCCCAGACTCCTGGGCCAGGGAAGAGACCTAGCCTCAGTATTGGGCTCCTCTGGTGGCACCTACCTCCCAGGTGTGGGCCAGGCGGCTGATGGCTGAGTTGCTAAGGCCAAACATGATAGCAAAGAAGGAATTGAGATTCTTTTGCTCCTTGAGGCTGTGAGTAGAGGATGCAGAGAAACTCAGGGGAAAGCAGCCATACTCACTGTGGCCCAGGCCAACAGCCAGGCCTGGGGCTTAGGGCCCTGCTGCAGGGCTGCCTCCATAGGGCAGGGCGGGGAGGCCCAGGGCAAAGCCTCCGGGACACGGGGACACAGGAACAGATTCAGCAGCACGGTGAGCGGAGAGGGCTCCCAGGACTGCAGACACGCGCTGCACCCTGCTGAGCGCACTTACTGGGCAGCCAGCTTGATGAACTTCCTGAGCAGCTGGGCCCGCAGGCCAGGGCCTGGGCAGAGGCAGAGCTCCGTGGCCACCCAGTACTGCAGCTCGTTGAAGCGGCGCATGAAGCGCTCCAGGTTGGCTGTGGTAACGTCGCGCAGGTGCTGGGGACCCAGCACATAGTGGATCAGCTCCACCTGGGTGGGAATGGAAGGGGTCAGTGTGCTGGTCAGCTCACCCACCGGGCCTTCCTTCCTGCAGCCGGGCCTCACACACCTGGTGGATGCTGTTGAAGAGGCTCCAATCATGGTCTGTCAGCTGCCCTGCCAGGTCCTTGGCACTCACCATGTCCAGCCCCTCTGCAGAGCCCACAGTGGGTCCCAGCTGCTCGGGGTGTGGGGTCTGCAGGTGGAAGAATACCCAGGCAGGCGCCTGAGGAATCCAGGGATAGAATGGGGTGGGGCGGAGGGCTTGGGGCAAATGCCCTGCACCTCTGGAGGAGGGGTGCCTGGGCGCAGGGCATTGCAGGGAATGGAAGGCTCTAGGGGCTGCAGCAGCTGGAGGATAGAGTTCCCTCAGGAGTCAGCTTGCTGACAACTCCCTCATACGGGGATTTCCCCTTTGAGTAGTGGGGTTTCTGTTTCCTTTGAATCCCCTAAGTAGAGCAGGCCCTCTTTCTCCTTGGGAGCTCACAACCAGCACCGCCCCATCTTTGGAATCTCCCCATCGGCTGAGGTCCACACCTTCCTCTTCCTCCTGCAGCTCGGAGCGGCCAGAGCCACCTCTTCCCAGAACCCATCTCTGGCGCCCTCAGAAGTTCTTCCCTGGCCTCTGGCACCCACCCGGGCCCTACCAGCTTGTGCACTTCCTGTGGGTTGACAACAAAGAGGCGCTCGTTGAGCCCCAGGGACGTGGCCACACCACGGGCATCCGGCTGTAGGCTAATGGCATCTGCAAAGAAAGCAGAGGCCGCTGGATAGAGTTGGGAAGGCGGCCGGGGCCGGGTGGAGGCCCCACTTGGGAGGTCCCTTTTCTAGCAGTGGTCAGAGCCATGGGCAGGCGCTGTAGGAAAGCTGGGGTGCGTGCCCTGTGCCCTCACTCTTATCCACAGATAGCATAGGGCGGAGGATGAAAAGGGGATCCAGGGCGAAGCCTTTCTGAGCCTCAGCTTCCTCCTTTGGAAAACTGAGACCTTAGGACTTCTCCTGACTCCCTCACAAGTCACATGAGTTAACCAAGATAAACACAGCTGCAAGTATGCCAGGCACAGGAAAAGCCCTTTGCAGACTGGGAAATGCCACGTGTGGATCTTGGTGCTGATTTTTATTAGCTCGTTGTGTAGCAGAACTGTGTTTTTAGTCCTACTTGAGGCCTCAATATCTAGACCAGTGACCATCAATATAAGACTTGCATGACCATCCTTGAGCCAGGAAAAATACTAGCTTTTATTTTTATTGTTTTCACCTGTTTTGCATTTAGTTCTATTTTATGTATAGCTTTATAATTATGTGATATTAGTGAGGTAATATATAATTTATAAACACATTTACACTTTGTAGAGGATTTATAAAAAGAATACTGGTCACAGGCAAAGGCGTCAGTGGTCTGCAGATGGGCACTAAAAGGATCTGCTTTTTGACACCAACCTAAAGTGATCTAAAAGGGTACTGGCACAAGAGCAGGTCTCAGCAATTACTTGGGCAACTGCAACTCACCAGATGGTCAGCAGAGGGCAGTGCTCCCCAGAGCAGACAACACCAGTGACCTCATGTGTCTTAGCTCACTTCCGGGAGGCAGAAGGCTTTCCTCAACTCCCCTCTTGCCATTATTCCCGGACTGCTCACAGTTCCTGTCCACCCTGAGCTCCAGCTGTCAGGCCTGGGCTGTGCCTTGCACAGAGAACAGTGGCTTTTCGTGCCCCAAGTGCTGCGAAGGCAGGTCTTGATAAGCTTTGCACGCGCTGCACTCCTATCTCCACTCAAGCCATAGCCCTGTGTACCGGGCTGGTGGGTACCGTGACAGTGCTCACTTCACAGACAAGGAAGGGAGGCTCACAGAGGCTCTGTAATTTGCTCAGGATGCCACAGCCACAGTGATCTGGGATTCCAGTGCCAGTCTGGGAGTCCATTCTGCAGTTCAGGCTAGCCTTGAATCCACTACAGATCCCAGGCTGGCCACAAATTCACAGCAATCCTTCCTCAGCCTCTCAAGTGCTGGAATTACACGTGTGAGCCACAACTATCATTCCACTCGTAACCATCTGGCTAACCTACCTTATTTGCCGTGGTACCTCTGGCCTCTTAATTGCTCCATGGCTGACCCTCAAAAATGTTTGCTGAATGACTACATGAATGAAGACTGCCTAAGTCCAAAGGCCATCTACATTCCTATGTAGTGTGTGAGCTTGGGGAAGCCACTTAATCCCCAAACTTCCATGTCTGAAAATAGGGCAAAAATACCAATCTCATAGGATCATTATTAGGATTAAAGGCATATTAAGAATGATAACGGTAGCAACTAAAACTTGCACAGTGCCGGCCCTGTGCTAGGCACCATTCTAATCACTTCCGTAGGTCAGCTCATTTCTTCAAGGAGGCAAAGACTCGTATTATCCCTACTTTACAGATGATGAAATCCAGCAGAGAGTAAATGCCTTGCCCAGGACATACCACTAGTGAGCCAAAGGGCTGGTGTCAAAAAGCAGGCAGCAGGTTCCAGAGTTCATGTTCACAAGCCCTGCACATAAAGCAGTGTGAACAGATGCAAAAGACCTTCCAGAAGTGCCACCCATCATCAGCATTGGTGACAGTGATGCAGAGGATAATGATCTTAATCGGGGGATCTGGGCACAGATCTGAGAGCCCCACTCCCTCGGGGTCTATTGGGGCGCAACTCACCGCCTGCAGAATTGACTTTCACCAGCACCTTCCCTTTGGTCCAGCCATCTTCCTGGGCCAGTGCCGCCATCACCTCTCTCACCGAGGCCGTCACAGGCAGCTGCAGGGTCAGCACGGAGTGGTCGGGCCGGCAGATGTCATAGGGCACTGGGAAGGAGGACTGCGTTGAGTGGTGGGAGGAGCTGCCTGGTCTCCCCAGCTCAGGGAGAGAGGGCACCGACTACACAAAGCAAGGGCCCCCCAGGAACAGCGATAGGCACAAAGGTTCAACCTGGAGGCTGCGCAGAGCCAGGTGGCCAGTGGAGCCCTGAGCCAGGACAGGGGCACAGGAGGCCAACTGCCTGGCACCCTGGAACAGAGCACAGAGTGCTGCCCCAGACCCAGGTACCCCCAGCAGAGGCCAAGAGGGCAGGGACAGTGGAGTGCAGAAGCCAGGCTCTGTGTGTCTTTCTGGCTGGGACCACTCACCTTTGTCCCCAACTCGGACGGCACAGTTGCTGCTTGGGAGGGGCTCATCCTGGCTTGGGAGCCAAACAGGTATGTTCCGGGCCTGGGAGGCAGAGACAGTAAGGCTGAGAGGACACGGGGGATGGCACGCAGGGAGGGCACAGTGAGGCATCTGTGTCAGCAGGAGCAGGAACCTGGCATATTGCACCACCAGAGGGCTCTGCTGGCCACATGAACCTGAGTCCAAGTGCGGCTCTGGGACTAAGGCTCCGGAGGAGACAGAGCAGGTGTAAGGTGGGTGAGGCGGTACCCTCCACGGGTGCGTCCTTTCCTCTGTGCCCAACAGATCCAGAGCCTTCGTTTCCTCTCATTCCTTCAGCTATGATCGGCTACAAACCAGGCACTCTTCTATGTAAATAGTCACAACAGCCTTTAGACAGCAGTATTATTACTCTCAGTGAACTGTTGGGAACTTTCCTTGGCTCTTTGCTTGATTAGGCACCTCTCATTGTCCCCAGAGAGCCCCTCCTGTTTCTCCATCCAAACACCCCCTCCCCCTGCATGACCTGTGATTTCATTCAAATCAGCCAATTGTCACATCCCTCTGGGACCCTGCCCCATGGGTGAAGGCCTCTACCTGGCAGGTGGCTGACACCTGGGACCCTACGGCTGAGCTAAATGAGGCTCAGACAGGTTAAGTTAACATGCTCAAGGCCACACAGCTGCTGAATGTCAGAACTGAAATCTTGCTTCTCCCTCCATGTCCTGTCCATGCCACTGGCTGTCAAGCCTGGGAGCAGGCCAGCAGTGGGCCACTAACGCTGACAGGGCTGCCCCACCTGCTCATCGCTGAGGCTCAGAATGCTGCCAGCAAGCTTCCTCATCCATGACCCATCATCATCATCTCCACACATTTGGGGGGTCCCCCCACCCCCCTCTCAGGCCAAGTTCTCCCTCGGGCTCCTCTCCTCCTCCGGTCTGCTACAATGGCCCAACTGTTCTCCTCCCTGGGCTCTCAGGTGACCCCAGCCCCCCTCCTCCAGTCAGCCTGAGCAGAGCCAGCAGAAGCTCACAGCTCAAGGCGATCATTGTCTGTGGATAAGCCTGTTCTTCCGCTGACCCCTTCAAATCGCCACTCAGATCCTGGCAGCCCCTGGCTCAAACCTCTCAATGTCTACCCTGATCTCATGACGAAGGCCACACTCTTTCCCGTGGCCAGGTAACCCTTCATGCCCTGGCTTCTGCCCACCTCTCCAGCCCTCTGCTGTCCCCTCTCACTCTGTCCCCCGGGGTCATCCTGGGATCCTCTTTGTGCTCACCCCTCAGACTTCAGATTCAACTCTGAGAACACTTTCCCTAAACCCAACAGCCAAGTCAGCTCTCCCCTCCACTTCCAGAGACCCTGCTCTTTGTAGCTCACGAGGTTGTTTCACAGTCTTGCTCCTCACTTGCCCGTAAGCACACAGGCCAAGGATGGCTCTGTTGGCTATGGCTTCATCATAGGTAGCTAGCACAGTGCCTGGTGTGCCAGGGAGGGTCCCCAGGTGTCAGTCACCTGCCAAGTAGAGGCCTTCACCCATGAGGCAGGGTCCCAGAGGGATGTGATAATTGGCTGATTTGAAGAAAATCACAGAGGACACCTGGGTTATTCAGGGGGGAGGGGATGCTTAGATGGGGAGACAGGAAGGGACTCTCGGGAGAAGGGCCCAATCAGGCAAGGAAACTTCTGAGCAGGTCCGTGCAAAGGCCTAAGGTGAGCCCCCTGTCGCCTCTGCAAGAGAAGCAGTGGGAACCTCCAGCCAGCAGGAGTGTGGGGCAGGTGACGTAGACTCACTGCAGGCAGGCCAAAATGAGGCATTCGGATTTTTTTCCCAGCACAATCTAGCTTTGCAGTCCTTTCTCCCCCAGTTCCTCAATCAGTCTGGGTCCTGGTCACATCTCCTCTCTCCTTTTGCTTCCGAGCCCCAGGCTGGGATGGCACTGGCCACCCAGATTCCCCAAAGGAGGGGCCTATACGTCCTCTGGATCCCCACAGCTGGCAACCAGCAGCCTCAGGCCTCGGCAAACCTAGCAACCATGCCTCACATCTCAGCTGACTGGGCATGAACTGCTGCCGGGGAATGAAGCCCCATGGGGTGGAAAGGAAGCTGCTGCCCTGGACCTCGGTGTCTTCCTTCTGCTCTCTGCCAGGGCCTGGCCCCAGGACCACACATAGCCTCTCCAGGGAGGAAGTTAGGGCAGGAGAGATGACAGGCGATGCAGGATAGATACCTTCAACTGTGGAGATGCACTCCCGCAGCCATTTTCCAACCTGGGGAGCAAGAGAGAAGGGCTGTGACAGGGGCGCCAGGCACCCTTGGGGCACAGAGACAGGGCCAGGCTCTGGGTCCCATTCTGTCCCCACCAGAGCTCAGAAGGTAGCAGTCTAGCTAGCAGACAGGCGGGGCTGGCAGGGACTGCCACGAGATAGCAAGTGACACATGTGCTCCTGGCAGAGGAAGTGAGAGCTGTGGTACACTCAGATGGGACAGGAGCAAAGGGGTGACTGCAGGACCATGGGAACAGGTGCACACCTGGCATCGGGGTGGACAGCTGGGGGGGGGCAATAAAAGCCACTAACTGAAGTGAGTGGTGCTGCCCGGATTCTAGAGTCAGAGGCCAGCCCAGCGCATGCATCCTCCGTCCCCACAGCATGAGGCTGAGTGAAGCAAAGGGTCACCTGTGATGTCGCCGCCTCTCTGGCCACTGCTCCCTCAGCAGGTTGCTGAGCCGGGCATCCCTGCTCACCAGGTCCGAGAGTTTCTGTGAAGAGCCAGATCCCTTGAGACGGCTGTCTCTGGCCTCCAGCACGGCCCAGCCGGCCTCGCCTCGCCTCACCGGGTACCTGGAGGAAGCTGGTGGCCACAGGGTCCTGGTGGAGCATGGGGCCGTACAGGGCCACCCACTGGCTGACCAGCCGCAGGATCTGCTGCCTCCGGTTGCAGATGTAGGTGCTGAGCTCTGGCTCACTGCCCCCGGCAGACTCTGCCGGCTCCGCGTGGAAGGTAAGTGCCAGTCAAGGGAACCATGGCATGCTACTGGGGTCACCTGCCACCCCGAGCCAAGGGAGGGCAGGATGCCCCCGCCAACAGCATGGCTCAGACCGAGGGTGGCACCTGAGAGGGACCCTCACAGCGTGGCTGAACTGCCCGTGCCATCCCATCCCCCACCCACATCGTCAGCGCTGGGCTGGGAGGATATTGCTGCAGCAGGGCAGCGCAGAGCTGGGCGTTGGGCATGAAGACGCTGTGGGTCAGGAGGAAGTCACTGAGGAATGTCTCTGTGGGACAGGGCGGGGTGCAGAGCTCAGAGGCCACGTCAACTGAGGACAGCCGGGCATCCCTTCCCCACATCCCTCCACACACAAGGACCAGCAAAGCTGAGCCCCCCTGTGAGGGCGCCCCCACTCAAGCAAGAGCTCGGGTAAGCAGATGTCCTGTAGAGTGGCCGTGTGGACCAATCCAGCGCCCAAGGAGCTCAGACGCCGGAGCCTGGGCCTGTCCCAGGCTGTGCTGACCGCAGGGTGAATCACAGAGCAGGCAGGGAGGTGTCTCCTGCCCCTACCTGTTGGGTCATGGGCGCTGGAATCTGGCCGCATGGCCTCCAGCAGCAGCTCCAGGATCTTCTCCGGGGTGCCAGACATCACCGTGTACCTAGCAGGGACCCAGTCAGTAGGGGCTGCACCATGTGTCCCCACTCCCATGGCCCGGAGAGACGTTAATCATCAATGACGTCACTCCTCCCAGTGGGCCAGCCCTATTCGTGGGGTGCAGAGGGGGGTGATTTGGGGAGCACATCCTAGTCCCGGAGGGCAGGGGTGTGACACAGGGGAGAGGAGCGCAGGCTGGGAAAGGAAGGAGGGGCGGGGGTGCCTCACCGGTTCCCGCCTGGGGCTGGGGGGCGCAAAGGGCCAGTGCCCTGGGAGGTCCTCTCCAGCACCAGCACCACCTTGCCATGCTCCTCCAGCCTCATGGTCTTCGCTTCCACATCCTGGAGAGCAAGCCACATCCAGCATTCAGCCTGACCGGGACATCTTGGCACCCTGCCTCCAGCCCTTCTGACCCCAAGCCCACCTACCTCCCTGCCCTCACACAGACCTCGGGCCCCAGAGCCCCTCCCTAACCCTCTTCCAGCTCTTGTCTGTAGAGAGCCCACTCTGCACAGGACTGCCTCCTCTTGGGCCATGTCCCTCATACTGCCTGGGCTCCCAAACACTGAGATCTCACTGAGCCTTTCAGCGGCTCTGGGCTTTACCTCCTCACACAAGCCTGCAGTCCTTGCTCCAGCCCTCACATCCAACATCTCCCTGCAGTCTCTCTCTGCTCCCCACTCCATGCCCTACACCGTATCTCGAGGCCTGTTTTCTGCCATCCCCACCCTGAGAGAGGCACCTTGATGATTCGGTTGAAGTCCTGTTTGTCCACACGCAGGAAGTGACAGTTATCTTCTCGCAGAATGATGGTGGCAGCCCGGGGCGCGTCGTTCACCAGAGCCAGCTGTCCAAAGTCATCTCCTTCGTGCAGTGTGGTCACCAGCCCCTGAAGTCAGGCCTCAGTCACAGCCCTTGCTGGGTCAGACTCAGACAGGAAATGGGGATTGGAAACCTTGGGACCAGTCAGGGTGCTGTCCAAAGGACGTGGACCAGGGCACAGTTACAACCTAACAACCTAGGGCGCTGGGAGGACGAGAGGGGCTCACCTTGCCATGTGTCACCACGTTGACAGATCCCTTCCAGATAATGTACCACGAGGTGCCCTTGTCCCCCTGGCTGAACACTGACAGAGGCACAGATCAGGCACTGCCTTTCCTGTCACCCTGCCCCATCCAAGCCCCTGCACCCAGCCCAACTTACACACAGTCCCCGCCTTGCTGTGAGGTTCGAAAAGCAGGACGGCCGCTAACTCCCGCTTCACCTGTGAGCAGGAAAAGGCGGGTCAGTTTGGAGGTGAGGAGGGATGAGGTTTAAAGACTCAAGTGCTTCGGGCAGAGATGTGGCCAGGTGAGGTGTTTATAGGACACAGCTGGGCAAGCCCAAGAGACAGCTAAGACAGGGGGAAGGTGTTCAGACCCAGGGCACAAAACTAGACTGCGAAAGTCTAGTCACACTTCGGTGGGGAGGGAACTGCCTCCCGACCACAGCCGCAGCCTGCGGGGAGTCACCTGTCGGGACGAGGCCAGGTCTGGATGGGCAAGAGAAGGGGACTCACTGAGTTGGAGAGGTGGGCCACAGCCTTGACGTGCAGCAGCTCCTCAAAGATGAGGTCCAGCTCCTCATCCACGCGCTGCCCTGGGCTGAGGCCACAGAAGTAACAGGGACATGTGAGGAACCGTGGCCCAGGGCCAGACGCGGGAGCCACCCCACCTACCCAGCTCAGCTCTGGGGCCCGATGGCGCCTGCTCCTTGATCTTTATCAACAATGGGGTAACCTCTATGGTGTGGGCCCCAGGTGCCAGATCCTGTGCTGAGCACCTTAGCGCATTATTTCATTCCATCCCCCCGACAGCCCAGTGACGCAGTTCTATTATTCCCGCTTGACAGAAGAGGAAACTGGAATGGAGAGGCCCAAGGTCAGCCAGTTAGTAGCCAGTGGAACTGGACTTGGAACCTTGAGCTGCCTGCAGATTCCAAAGCCTCCCCTCTTTCCCCCAGGACTACACTCGGGAGTGGGAAGGATCCTCTCAGGTCCTCTGGCCCACATTCTCACTGATGACAGAAACAGGCCGGACATAGGAGGGGCTGGAGGACACACACAGTGTGTCCATGGCGGAATATAGGTCAAAGGTCTCAGAGAGGAACCTAGGAGTCTATGGAGTCTAAGTGCCACACGGGACCTGCGGGTGGGGATGTGGGGCTTCAAACTCACGGCTTTCGAAGTGCCACAGTAAGCAGGGCGTCTGGTCCCCGCTGGGAGAGCAGGGCCACTGCCTCAACCAGCTCCTCTTCCAGCTCATGAGCTCCTGCAGGCTCAGGTTCTGGCCCCAGGAACCGGTAGAACTGGGCATCTCGATCCTGGAAGGCCCAGTCGTGTTTCACTGAGGGACCGAGGCCCAGGCATGGGAAGGAGAGGAAATTGAGGCCATGTAGGTATGAGGTCCCCATTGCAGTACCAACCCTCTCTGCAACACCCCCTTGGGCCTACTGCCCAATCCTGGATCCCCACCCTGGGCTCGGGCTCACCATGGCAAAGGGCACCTTCGTCCAATAGCACCTGGCAGATGCCCACTGCTTGGCTCCGGGAATGGACCCCAAGCCCCAGGGCCAAGATCCCATCCACCAGCTCCCGTCCAGAGCAGCACTGCCTGTGGGAAGGCAGGGGTACTCTGCATCAGGAAGGCACCACTGGAGACCCAAGCCTGGCTCTTCCCCTAAGCAGCAGGATTAGACCTGGAATCCAGTAGGAAAGGAAAGGGATGGGGAGGGGGAGGGGAAAGGCAGGGTCCTACTCACCGATGGAGCCTCAAATGGTACTTTCGATCTCGGATGAGGGTTGGGCAGGTGGCCAGCAGGTGCCGGTACAGGTATCTCCCAGCCCGGAGCACCCGCTCCGTGGAGGCCTTGGCAGGAGAACGGGCACACAGGCTCACACCCTGCACCCCTCCACCTGCTGCTTCCTCCCAGCTCCACCCCTCCTCAGCCGGTACCTGCTCTATGCTCTCGCTGAAATCCAGAGACTCCTCGCTGTTGGTGAGTGGCGTCTGAGAATAGCAGGGAGAGTTTGTAGGTTGGCGCGAGGCCTGCAATTGCAGCCAAGGGGTCTTTCCCTTCCCACTTCATTCCCACCCTTGCCCTGTCCCCAGCCCCAAATGTATCCATTAGTCACTTAAGCAACAAATGAACATCCCTGGCATACCCCTAATGCCAGCCATTGCCTCTTCCCATCCTACCCCCTTCTGCCCCTATCATCAATCCTTTTTCTCCCTTCAGCACCTGAGCACTGTAACCCTATGGAGGAGAGCCCCCAGACCACCACTCTGCTGCCCCAGGGCTGAGTGTGCCCAGGCTCCCACGGAAATTGCCTCTGTGTGGGGAAAGGGATGAGAGGAACATGAGGGCATGAGGTAAGACTTGTGAGGGGTCAGGACAAGAGCAGCTTGGGCGGGGGGGGGGTGGGGGGTTGGGAACATGTGTTCCTGGGCTAGGGAGCAGGCCTGACGCCAAGCCCGGGTATTCTGCCCAGCACAAGACCAGGGACAGACCCTGTGCCCTCTGTGAGCCTCCGTTAGGCCTGGTTGTCAAAAACAGAAACCCAAAAACTATGCTCCTGGATTCAAATGCCTGTTCCTTCATTTACTGGTGTGTGACCTTGAACAAATGATTTAGTCTTTCCTTGTCTCAGTTTCGTCATGAATAAAATCTATAAAATAGTAATAATAACCAACTCAGATGCTTTAGGAAGGATTACATGAGTTAATGCACAACGAATGTTTAACCATTGCCCGGCATGAAGCTGTATGTACATTTCAGCCGCTATTTTTTAGCAGTGAAAGCCAGGAGGGGGCTGCTGGCTAAAAGGCTTTGTTCTTTTGAGAGATGCTCTGAGTCCATCAGCCTGTAAAAATGAGCAAGACCATGGCAGGACAGTGGAGTGGCTCAGGGCTTTTCACAGACTCACTGCTTAATAAGGCTTCCCTCACTTGGTGTTGGTGGAGCCCTTGGGACCCCATGGGATATCAGCCATGGAAGCCCTCACAGGGGCCGGGGATTTAGCTCAGTGGCTTAAGCGCCTGCCTGGCAAGTGCAAGGTCGGGAGTTCGATCCCCGGTACCAAAAAAAAAAAAAAAAAAGAAGCCCTCACAATCCTCCTTTTTTGGCTACCTGAGAACTGGACTTGGTGGACAGATCTTAGTGGATGGGATACCCTGCCCTCTACCAACCCACCCAAAGGCAGATTTCTTTATAGTCTGCAAGGCGTGTTCACCTCCTCAGTGTTATGGGACCTAGAATCAGGTGTGGACTAATCAGAGCAGGTATCCTCTGTTCTCTGAGACTCATGGGGAGACAAAAGGCTAAAGGTGAAGTGCCCTGAGGAAGTCAGCCATGCGTACTGGGGCCTGGCAGCTGGCTGTGGATAAACTTAAGATCCTCCCCACCAGGGCTCGCATTCTCAGCCTCATGCTGCCCACTGCACCTGCCTGTCTCCCACTTCCTCCCCTCACCAATGCTTCTGCTTCCCCACCTGCATTCAGGGACTTGGGAAGGACCTGGCTGGGAAACTGTAGCCTAAGTCCCCACCCCTGGGGCTGGGAGGTCCCTAGGCATGGACATTTTGCCACTGTGCCCAGGCAGAGGCCTGAATCTGTTATGCCCAGGCGCCTGGCCCAGGGCTGGACGGAAGTCACTAGGTGTCCCAAGGGTATCCCTGCCTGGGTCATGGGGCCCAGCCCAGTGCCAGATCCAGAGCCCTGGAGACTTCATGACAGGAAACAAGGAGGAGGAGGAGGAGCCGGGAAGAAAGGAAGGGCAGGAATGCTACCCACCCAGCCCCCTGTGTTGGAACAAACAGTGCCTGAGTGCTACGGACTTGTTATTCATGTTAAAATGCCCAGGCCGCCCCAGTCCCTGCCCCAGTTCGCTAGTGCCCACAACCCAAGCTTCAGCACCAGTTCCCTTCCTGGTATTATTCGGACCTGGGAGGGCACATTAGGAGGGGGTGCCAAATCATGCGGCTAAGCTGGTCATTTCCTGTCCCACCCCAAGAGGATAAGCAGAGGGACAGAGAATGCCCTGTCTCCCACCTACCACATGTGAGAGCTAAAGGCATCTCTCCCACTTCCCGAGGAAAGCAGACACCCGCGAGCTGAAGTCACTTACAGTCACACAACTGCTTAGAAACTGAAGCTTCCACTGAATGACTCTGCTACCAGTGCTGCCTTGGAGGTAGGTATTTGCATCATTTTTCAGAGAGAGAAGAAAGCTCAGAGGTTACATAATCTGCCCTCAGCTGGCAAACAGGATTCACACTGACTCCAAAGCCCGTGTATGCCCTTAGCTCTTAGCACGGTGCTCCGTCACTGTGGTGCCTACCCTGTGCTTCCCCCTGTGTGTCACAGATGCCACAGGGCAGCAGTGTTCTGCCCTCGGGACCGTCCCATGGCAGATAGCCAGACAGGCTATCAGAGCCCTCTTCTCCCCTGCACGCTTCCAGTGAATGGGAACCACTGGGCTGGGCAGGAATTGGCCTATTCATGATCAAGGACTAAATGTGCAGATCTGGAGTTAGACACCTGGTTTCACATGCTGCTTCTCAAACTGCCATCTGGTCCTATGGCCTCATGTTGATTATTTGACCTCTCAAAGCCTCAATTTCTTCATCTATAAAATAGGGTTGATATAATAATAGTACCTGTCTCAGGGGTTATTGTGAGGATCAAATGAGTCAATAATGTAAAGCACACAGGGGGTGCCCAAAACAATACTCAGCAAAGGCTAAATACAGTGACTCCATCCACCTTCACCATTTCAAGATGGACACCTATTACCCAGACACAATACAAAAATAACACTGGCCCAGGCCCTGATCCAAGGCCCTTGAGTGTCAGCTCAAAGGTTCTCGGTTGGAAAGAAGCCAGTGGTATGGGTCAAGACGAAGGCTCTCACCTCTCCCCACCCCCCTCTCCATTCTGGACCAGAAGGATTTGCAGTGGAAGAAAAGATGCTTGGTCCCACGGCCCCAGCAGAGTAGATTATCCCACCCTCCCTCCTTGTCACTAAGGGTCAAGGTGGGGCTCCAAGGACAGGCACAGAGCCAGACATCATGAGGACCCGTCAGACCAGCTCCTTTGGATGTACCTAAGGTTCTAGGCCAGGCTGTGTGTGGTAGACAGGGAAAGAGGACACCACGGGCAGTGCTGCACTCTAGCCACTTGCCTGGAAGCAAAGCCCACTCCATCACTTAGCTGTACAATTCTGCCCCTGGCACTTAGCCTCTGCCTACGTTTCACATCTGCAAAATGGGGATGCTGACATCAGGACGTGTCCCACAGGCTACGGTGAGCATTAGCTGAGATGATAACATGTGAGGTTCTCACAGTCAATGTCATGGAACCACAAACTACTACCATTTTTTGCATAGATTAGATGAAAGGATGTTTTCTGTTTTAGAGAATAAGGCCACCTCCCAAAAAAACTTACTCAAACAGAAGCAGTTCAGGCTTCACTGAATCTGTGGGACCAACCAGAGGTCACCATGACTTGCCCCTAGCCTTAGACACCAGCAACATCTCATCTCCCCTCACATTTGCCAAAGAAGGTGTTCTTCACCACATTCCAGTGCCGCCTTGACATCACTGGTAAGTTCTTTGTGCATCTAACCTCAAACCCTCCTGCTGTCCTGCTTTCATTTTTACTTGTCCTGTTTTGGTAGGAACAGAAAGAGCTCTCTCAGACCCCTCTCTGGGAGGTGATGGGTTTTTCCTTAGGCCTTTAAAAAGGAAAAATGTGAAGCCAGGCATAGTGGTGCATTCCTATAATCCCAGCACTCAGAAAGTCCTGCTTTCATTTTTACTTGTCCTGTTTTGGTAGGAACAGAAAGAGCTCTCTCAGACCCCTCTCTGGGAGGTGATGGGTTTTTCCTTAGGCCTTTAAAAAGGAAAAATGTGAAGCCAGGCATAGTGGTGCATTCCTATAATCCCAGCACTCAGAAAGCTGAGGCAGGAGGATTGTTGTAAGTTTGAGACCAGCCAGGGCTACAAACTGAGTTCAAGGCCAGTCTGAACAGCATAGTGAGACCCTGTCTCAAAAAAAGACAAGAAAGAAAGAAAGAAACAAAGTGCGTCCTGGATGAGTCCCACTTTGTCCTCCTTGGCCTCGGGCTCTCCTCCTTTACACTGGGTATACACAGGCCTGGGCCACTGCTTCCTGATGGGAGACTTACATGGGTAAAGCCATCATCAGGAGCAGAGGTGTAAGGGATGGGTACCCAGAACCCTAACCTTCAATGTCTTAAAACTACCCATCCCCAGCCTCCAGGTATAGCAGCAAGAAAGTAGGTGGCCCTGCTTCTAGCCCTAAAAGTCTAAACTCCCTCTTTTTTTGGTACTGGGAATCAAACTCACGACCTCACACTTGCCACCCAGCCCTAACTAAGCTCCCTGTATCACCAATCCTTCTCCCCTCTGTACACACACCTGGCAAAGCGGGGATTTGTTTTGCACTTTGACCTTCTTTACACTTCAGTAACTCACACACTCACCCTCCTGGCCTCCCCATGCAGGGCACAGGCCAGCCCAGCAATTCTAGGGGCTCAGGGGTACCAGCAGCCAGCCTGGCAGTCTCCTCCACCCCGTTCCAGACTTTAGGTCCCAGAAGATCTTTTAGTGAGTGCTCACTGTCCTGGTACCTGACCTTCTGCCTCTCACCCGCTACCTCCCCTCCAGAGCTGGGAAGGGGACAGGAAATGCACAAGTAATTATAGCCTGGGAGGGAAGGAGGCAGGGGGGGTTCCAGCCCACTGGCTCCAGCAATAGCTACTGCAGTGACCTGGCCCAGCGGTGGGGGTCAGAGCCAGGCCCCAGTGGCCCCTTATCAAAAAGGCCCACTCAGGAGAACAGTATTGGGGAAGAGCTGGTACAGACAATCAGATTCCCCTCTCAGCTCCAATTGCAAAGAGGGACCCCTTCATTTGGCCAGGCCTCAGTTTCCTCAGCTCGGCCCCCTATTCCAGTAAATAGAAATGGCAGCTGGACAAGGTAGGAGGAAGATGGTTGCTCTGATCAAAGGGACTTGCTGATAAGAGATAAGCTGTCCCAAGTTTGGCATCCATTCCTGCCCCAGACACCACTCCCCACATACACCCAGGTGGGCACACGCAATAGATCCACCGCTGAATCCCAGGACAAGCTGCTCCAGGAAGCCTCACAACCACCCTCATTCTTCCCCCTCCTGCTCCGTCTTTCATTCCTTCAGCTCTAGAGATGTTTTTAAACGGCAAAGGGAGCCTTAGTCATCTTGGATTCTCTAAACCTCTCAGAACCTGCCCCTGAGAGCCACATGCCAAGCAGTGTACACATGAACCCTCACTCCAAGATCAAAAAGCAGAATCAGCCCAGTTCAGCTGTTCAGGAAAGAAGTATGTTGCCACAGTAACATGTCCAGCACAGTAAGAACTGGACTTGACTTAGTCCCCACATCTTCTACCCCTACCCAGAAAGAACACACAAGCACCTAACTCTGCCTAGAACTCAGAGGTGACAGATGCGTAACAAAGCCCACTCTTCTTGCCCTCGTGTCCAGATGGAGGTACACAGACACACAGGTTGCAGTAGTGTGAGCCACCCACACACACTGCAAACCAAGCCTCTCCAGCCTCCGTTCAACCCACGTGCACCACACTGCACCCCAAGAGCAAGCTGGTCTACGGCAGCTGGCCCCGGCCAGCCCAGGTGCTGGGGCCTGGCCCACAGGTGGAAGTACTCACCCAGCGAAGCCCCTGGATGCGGCTGGGTCGTCGGTGCTCCAGCAGCAGCTGGTAGGAGCAGCTTCGGGGCCTGTGAACCCTCCTCAGCACCATATCCAGCAGTGTCCCCTCCGATACCACGTCAGGAAGGCTCCCTATCTGAGGAACTCCCCGGACTGGGCTCTCTTCCAAAGCTGGGCCCACCTGCCAGTGACTCTCACCTGGCCAGCCCACCTGTAGCGAGGGGTGGGAGGCGGACAGCCATGAGCTGGGGCAGGGACCAGAGCACAATTGCTCCAGACAGAACCACTTTTTTAGAAGCTTCTGGATAGGTCCGGCGGAGGAGCTGCAACCTTGCCAGGAGCGGAGGGGAGGGACAGGAAAAACCTTCGCCGCCTGCCGGTCTGGCGCGGAGGGGTCTTTCACTGACTGCCAGGGAGCCCTCTGGAATTCTGCCCCTAGCCCTGCACGGATCCCGCCCCTCCCAGCATGAGGCTGTGGGCTGGGGGATCCCTAGAAGCGCGGCTGCGGCTGGAACCCTCTTCCCCTGTTTCCACTAACCAACCCTCTCCCACCCAAGCGCCCCATCGGGTTGCTTCCTCTCCCGCCCCCCTCAGCTCCTCCCCGACCCTGACCCCCCTTACCCACCTTCATGTTTCTCCTGCACTTTGCAGCCCCGGGCAGGCTCTGGCGGGAGACTGAGGGATGCCCAGCCAGCCCCAGCCAGCTCCCGTTGTTGGCAGCGGGGAGGGGTCGTAGCGGGGTGCTGGTGTTAAGTTTAGGCAGGTGAACAAGGACAGTTCCGAGCAGACCCACTATCAGTGCAGCAAGCCGCAAGGCTGACTGGACAGGCTCGTCTTGGGTGAATAGGGGGCCAGGGGCATGGGGGCAGCTCCCCCACCCCGGACAAGCAGCCACGAGCCTCCGCCTTCGTTCCAGGAGAAAAAGCTAGCTGGCACCGGGCGCTGAAGCGAGGCTGCAGCTGGCACCGGGCCGGGCGGGAGCTGTCACACCCCCGGCGCTGCCCGCCCCCTGCCCCTCCCCAGTCCTGGCCGAGGGGCGGGAGGTGGCGCCCGGCCCAGCAGCAGCTGAGGGAAGAGGGCGGGCGCGGCCGGGGGGTGGAGTCCGACCCGAGTACTGTGCGTGGGCACCGGCCGCAGCCCCGAAGCCCCCTGGCGAGGCGGAGCGGCCTCGGGGCGCAGGTCCCGGGTGGCGGGCGGCCGCAGAGAGCGCGCGCAGCGGCCGCCACGTGGCCGAGAGGAGAAAGACAAACACGGAAACCGGGGAGGGGGAGGGGTGAGTCACTGCGGCCCCACCCGGGAGGGAAATCCGGGCTGGGGCCGCTTCCCGAGCGGGGGCGCCCGCCTCCCGTTCCGGCCCAGGCTTCAGGCAGCCGGGGGAGGGGCCCCCTGCTTTTCCGTGGGGAACCCCGCTGCCGGGTTTCCACCAAGGGGCTGCCAGGCACGCACACTGGACGCGGATGGGGAAATTGAGGCTGGAGCGGAAGGACCGCGCTCTAGATGGATAACCCGACTGACTGACCGGACCGAGTTGGGGCAGGGGATTGAGGTCCTGGGTAGAGGTGTGGTTTGTAGCAAGCTTGGTGGATAGAAGCAGTTTTAGAGGGTCGCAGCTCTGTCACGTGCTTCCTTCGACGAGACAGCGGGAGCAGAGGCTCGATTCCGGCGTTCTGCTCTGTGGGGTTCCTGCGAAGGCCCCCACCTCTCTGGGTCTCGGTTTCCACCACTGCACAGGTTTCCCGTCGCTACTGTCTGTCTCATCCCTGCTTTCGAGAAGGAAGAGACAGTGACCCTGGGACAGCGACTTCTGTGACGCCTGGTAACTGCTCAGGATGATGAGAGTTTAGAAAAAGGAACAAGCCCTGCCCCCAACTTTTTAGGACCCCCCTCCCACACACACACTTTTGCCTCTTTCCCCCATTTTATTGCTATTGAGCCTGCCAGACTGAGGCGGAAACATCACTCACCAGCAGATGCCTCTGCTGCATTAGTGGAAGACGCCATTCTGCAGAAAATTACTTTCTCGAGGAGAGGAAGGAGAATTGTAATTGTAGTTAAAACCCACCCCACCCTTTTTGTCAGAATCTATGCAGTTCAGGCTGGCCTTGAATTTACAGTGTGCCCCAGGCTGGCCTGGAATTTGCAGGGATCCTCCTGCCTCTGCCTCCCAGTGCTGGGATTATAGGCACGTGCCACCATGCTTGGCTGAAATCCCACTTTTAATACTTGGGGGGGGATAAGCTCCCAGGAGCTTATTAAAGTGCGTGTTCCAACTCCCCAAATTTGGAGTCAATGGCATGAAATGAAAACACTACTTTGAACAGACATCTTGGGTCATCTGATGTGCCCACACTTTGAGAAACAGTGATTGCGTTTCTTTTGGGACCCTGAGGATAAATCTGGCCCCAGACCTAAACCCACCCACCCAAGTTCCTGTAATTTGAAAGAAGAAAGAAAAACTTGGATACTGACAGAAAAGGATGACCGGCTGGGAGCCTCAGTTGTGTGTGGTGAAAAGCACCGGGGACTATGGGCTTGCAGTAGTGACTGCAGGCTGCTGTGGACAGTGACCTGCCAGAGAGTTTTTTGAGACTGGCATTGGAGTCTGACCATGTGTAAAGACACCGGGAGGGAAGGGGAGGTCACTTGCTTGCCTGTAGACCATGCAGCAAAGCCACAAAAGCTAACTATGTGCCTGGCATTGTGCCCAGGTATGCCCTGAATTTCATCATCGCCAAAAATCCTATAAACCATGCACTTCTGTCATCCTCTCCTACACATGGGGAAACTGAGGCTCACAAGTTGGTAGGAACACTAGTAGCAAAGGGTGGAACTGGTGCTGAAATCCAAGTTTTCTGGTACCATTTAACCCCGGTGCTACACTGCATTGCTCTGAATGCACTGGATTCATTCTCATCTAGATGGAGCAGGTCCCACCTCTCTCAGGAGTCCGAGCTGGAGAAATTACAGCTCAGTAGATGTTCGATCCAGGCTGAGGCTCACAGGGGGCCAAGGGACTGGGAAGTATGTCTGAAGAAGGCTCCAAGCCCAACAGTGCGTCATCTTGGGGACATCATGTCATCCCCTGGTGCAGCCTCCACCCTCCTTTGACTGTCAGATACATCCGGGTGGCAGGTGTGTTAGATAAGCAATAAAAATAGCTTTACAAGGTTTGAGTCCTGGCACCAAAAACAAAAAGCAATAGCTAACATGCATCAGGCCCTGTTCCTGATACTTAGTGTACATTCACTGATCTGATTGTCACAACAACCCTACGAGATGGGTACTATGTTTTTTGAGAGAGAGGTACTATTGTTATCCCATCTTATGGATGAGGAAGCTGAGACCAGGTGAAAGGTCTTGCCTAGGGTCCCACAAGGTGGTGCCATGAGTTGTTTCATCCAAGTGGTTTTGAGTCTGTGTGCTTTGCCATTTTGTAATGCTGCCTCCGAAACCTCCTGACTGTTCCGACCAAGTGGGCACCCTGGCTCCAGCACAGGAGAGGATCCCTCACACAGTGTCTCTGCGCAGCAGGCTCTGGCCAGAGTCTGAAACGCCTTGAAACCCTCCCACCCACCATCTCTGCAGGCAGGCAGCAAGGTCTCTCACAGGACAGTCAAGAATAGGAGGGTGGGCAGGAGCTTCCTGGAGCTTATCTTTGACTCCGTACTGTATTTCTCCTACCACGGCCTCTTTGCAGAGCGCTACACACATTGAGCCCAGAGCTTCCTGGACTTCCACAGGAGCTTTAAACTCCACATGTCGGAAACTCCCTTCCTACTCCACAAGCCCCTGCTTCTAACTGGACTCAGTTCCTAAACTCAGTCACTAGGTCCCTCCTCATTTTGCACCCCAGCAGGCTGTACTTCTCAATCTCTCCATCATGCTTCCCCCCGTAACTGCTGATGTCCTGTGGTGGTATCTTCCAGCACGGACTCTGTATGGTCACTTCACAGACACTTTTTTATCCCCCAAACAATTCCTGTCTACAAGTGAGGAACCTGCCCAAAGTCACACAGCTAGTAAATAGTCGAGATGGACTCTGGCAGTCTAACTGCAGAGTCTGTATTCTTAAGCACTGTTCTGTGTTGTAACCATTCCCTCCCTCAACTCCCATCCCTGATTGGTTGCCTTCCTCCATCCTTCCTGGGCAATGCCATAAGCCTTTCTAAAGATTAATCATCCAACAGCCTTTATTATAGGTGCCAGGAACTCTGCTAGAGAACTAGCAGCAGATACTGTCCTAAGCCCCAAAAGCACCGAGCCAGGTAGGATTATCTTTTATATCTCTGTCACACTAATCTGATTGGGTCTCCCTGCCCAGTACAGTGTCTGGCATAAAGTAGGTATTTCATGATTGTGGGTGGAAATAAAATAATGAGTACTGTGGAGGTCAGCTGATGCCTACTGTAGATGTAAATGCAGGACAGGTTGAAAGGAGAAGGGCAATTTGCCAGATTCATTTTGTTTTGTTTTGTTTCTTTGGTTTTGTTTTGTTTTTTTTTTGACATCAAGGATTGAACCCAGGGCCTTTCCACTGAGCTGCAGTGAATCACGAAGCTGCCTAGGCTGGGCTGCAATCCTTGTGACTAATCCTCCTGAATACTGGGATTATAGATGTGCACCACCATATCCAGCTATCCAGTTCATTTGCAAGGTTTTCTCCTTTTATCTCCCTCCCTCCTTGCTACTTCTTTTTATTCTACTATTTTCTCCTCTATCCTGCACCGAAGACTTTGCCCACAAGTCTCTGTACTTCATCTGAGGCTGGTTGATAGGACGGAGAGTGAGAGGTTGGAGGTTTTAACTAATTGGCCTCCAGTAGGACTGCAGAAAACAGCGAGCTAAAGACTGACTCTGAAATAAAGTGATAGAGTTTGGAAGGCCTGGTGCTAGTTTCCCGGTGCTAGGATCCCTTGGCTTCTAACTTAGTCAAGGCTAGTGAGCAACGGGGAGTGGCTGAGGCAAGAACCCAGATAAACTCACCTGGACTCAACCTCTAACTCCACACAGCAGTGCCCTCTGACTCTGCCCGGGCTCCTCCCTCCCGTGGTGTTCCAGTTCATTTCTCCCATCTCCTCCCCTACCCATTGGGGGTGGTGGTGCAGAGAGCTGGAATGTTTATGGGCATCAAGCCAAAACTTCCTAGGCCAACAAGCATAGCCAGTCACTCATGGGCCACTTATGACAGTGATGGATGTCAGAGGAGAGCTGGGCTCCTGCCTTCTCCAGGTGGAGGTTGGGTAAACTGGGGCTCCCAAGCAGGGCGAGGGACCAGCTGGGAACCTGTTGGGGTAAAAGTGGGGCCCTTCCACCCTTTCCTGAAGAAAGGCACATTCTGTGGCTGTTGCTCAAGCTACCCGTCTGTGACATCACTGAACACAGCTGTAGTGTTGAAGATGGTGCCCAGTGTGTGGGAAGAGAGGTGAGAGAAGACAAGAGAGCAGAGGAGGACACAACCTGGTCTGCAGGTATCCCTAAAGCAGGGACCAGGCCTGTCACCCCAGCAAATCAGGTGCTGTATGAATGTGCAGAAATTAGTCACTGATCTCCCCGGCTTCTGCATTTCAAGGGTGTGTGCACCTGTGTGTGTGTGTGTGTGTGTGCGCGCGCGCGCGTGTTCGTGTGTGCATGTGTGCAGGAGACACTGTAGCTGACTGCTTTGGTCCAGTTTGGGCCACCTTCCCTCAGCCTCATCTTCCCCTCTGTCTTGTCCTTCTGTACCCTTCATTCCCCAGCCTCCCCCAGAGCCAGCCTGAGCTATCCACTGCCTCTTACTTCCCTCTTTTCAACACCCCCAGCCTTTCCCAAATCTCCCATTCGGGAGCTTCTTTCAGGCCTTAGGCCCTGCATCCTCCTTGCCCCTGGTTCCAGAGGTTCAGAAGGGGCAGCCTCAGGAGCTTGCAGGAGGGGTCCCAATGGGGCCTCGGCCCTGGTCACAAAATGCCCAGCTCCATCTGCAGGCCAGGCGCGTGGCTCAGGCTCTACGTAGAGAACTGGCTGGGGTAGGAGTGGAGGAAAACGGGTAACCAGGCAATCAGGCCAGGGATAGGGGCCCCTTGCTAGCTTCAGAGCAGATCCCAATCCCATTTCCAAATCCCTCTTGGAAGTACTAGGGCCAGTGAGGAAGCTGTGTAGTCCAAAGACTTCCTGGCACCAGACCCACTGCCCATTTCCTCCCTCTGGAGAGGACCTGGTAGAGACCAGGTGAGGGTGCAAAGAACAGAAGCCAGAGAGGGAAATAAGAAGCATTTCCAGAGAGGGAAGCAGAGACAGTGTGGTGGTTGAGGGATGGGGGATCTATAGTCCAGCTGACAGACGCACAGGCTGTTCTATTGTTTGCCTTGGGGAGCACAGGCCACCCCAGGTGCTCAAGCCTCCCACTCAGGGTTGCGGGAAGCTCTTCCTGTTCTTCAGCCCCCACTTCCCTCCTCAGGCCTTCACCTCCGCTGGAAGGGGACGGTGTCCCCTTCCACCTCCGCTGGAAGGGTGGGCTGTGTGCTCCCCTGAAACCCTGTGGGGGTGGCCCGAGACTGTCTTATCTTCCCTGACATTTAGTTCAGCCCAGGCTCAGCCTTGGGGGCCTGAAGGAGGTCCACAGGACCTGGGAGGCAGCTCCTCTTCCCCCACAGGGCCTAGCCTGTGTCAGCACCCCCACTCTCCCCCAGGCCCCCATCCCCCGCCACACCTGGCCCCCCACCCCATCTCACCTAGATTAAGTGCTTGCATGTGATTCAGGAGACTGCAAACAGCCAGTGAGCCAGAACTAGCTCTGCTCTGCTGTGTACCTTGCAGGCCATAGGCCTTGTACATAGAAGCCTGCAAGTCAGGTTTCCTGAGTTACATAGGTCTACAGAATGTCCCCTCTCTAGCCAAAGTTCCATCTCACTTCCCTCAGGGCTCCCCCAGGTCCATCTTTCACCCAGGTGCCCTCTCCTCACTCCTGGCCCATCTCCACTTCCCACACTGGCTCAGCCCATCCCTGCTCCATCCCTTCCTCCTCCAGGAAGTCTCATCATCAGACATGGTCACTGCAACAACCTTCCAGTGCCAGTTTGGGGTCCCTGCTGTGGACAAAGTACCAGTCTTATTTCTAGTCTTTTACATTACCCAGTTCTCTGACAGCCAGCCTCCAAGGGAATCCACCTAAAGTGAGGCCTCTGGTCAAAAAGCCCCATCACCAAATTCCCAGCCAAAGGTGAAAAATCTATGAATCAGCCTGCCAGGCTTTGCCTTTTAGGGAGAGCTAGTGCCCCTGACCCTCACCCAGCACACAGCCTGCCTTTCTCTACCCTTGGACAGCTTTTAAGGACTCACCCAAGTGAGTCAGCTCTGTTGGTCCCTAGGCTCAAGTTGTTGCTGAAGTGAAATGCAGGTTTTCCTGCTTTTTCCCTTCCTCATCCAGCAACAATCTCCCAGGAGAGGGGAAAGAAAATCAGAACAGGTACCTGTGGTTGGGGGCTCAGGCCCAGAGATGGTGGTCCCCAGAGAACAATGCTCCTCCTAGGCTGCTGCAGCTGTGACAGCATCCCTCTGTCTCAGGCGCCTGTAGCTGTTGTTTCAGCCCAGGATCTTCTCACTTAGCATCGTGTCCCACATGTGCTCCTCTAGGCTGTCAGTGGCAGGCAGAGGAAATGGCCAGCCAGAAGCCAGACTCAGGAGTTTCATTCTGCCTTAAGAAGCCAAGAGATTGCCATCCGGGTGCAGTAGGGAGCCCCAGCCCTGGGGAGGGCCCCTGGATCCAGGTCTTTCCTAAAGCTTCAGGAGCTGGGATGTCTGGTGATAGGGAGCTCTTCGCAGCTAGCCAACTGCTGCTCCCTTCTACAACATCCCTTCCTGTTCTTTTTCTGCTCTTGTCCAGAAGCAGGAAGGGAAGGGAGAGGGCGGGAAGGCAAGGGAATGCACCCTGTGTCAGGCAAAGCCTTGGGCTACCAGAGCCACGCTCCGCAGCTTTGAATTCCACAAGGCTGGGGAGGACAAGGGGACCAGGTAAGCTCTGGAGGGATACTTGCAGAACTCACCAGGTACATTTATGCACGGAAGTTTTTAACCCAGTCTTACATAGTTGAGTGTGAAGGCACAGGTTGGGGAAGGCTGCCCCCTAGAGCCAGGAGAGAAGAATTCTCCGTGGACAGCCAGCCATTCTTGTTATTGCAAAGATATTCATTAAGTAACAACCTAGACACCTAATATTGTCCTTGGTATGGGAATACAGAAGTAACCAAGGCAATAGGAAGGACTAATCCTCATGGTTTTCTCTCCAGTGAGGTGCTTCTTGAGATATGGGACTTTTAGTGATAAAACCAGAAAAGTCTCAGGCAAATCAGGACAAATTGGTCACCCTAAGAGATAAAGTCCCTCCCCTCATGGTGGTTGCATGCAGACATGGGTGGCAGGGCTCTGTGGAAGGGATTAATTCATAAGACAATTTCACAGGGTGGTAAGTGCTATGGAGGTCATAAACCCACGGTGAGGGACCCTACCTTATATAGGGGTGAGGGGCTTACAGTCTAGGAAGGAACTGTGAGTTGAGACTTGAATGATGGGGGACCAATCTAATGAGCATTCCAGAGAAGAGCTTCCCAGGAGCAAAGTACGCAGGCCCTGGGGCAGCAGCAAGTGTGGTACATTCGAGAAACAGAAAGAAACCAGTGTAACTGAAGTGAGGTGAGCAGAGTAAGGCCGGCTGGATTCGTCAAGAGCCTGATCAATTTATTCTAAAAGCCACGGGCAATATCAGGGACTGCTTCAGGGCAGTTCCATGTTCTGGTTGTTATTTTGCTGGTGGATAAGGGGTTGGAGGGGAAGGAACGAACAGAGGAAGACCAGTTAGGAAGCTGTTGCCGACAGGCAGATGGTGATGATGTGGTTGGATGAGGGTAGCAGTGGGCTTGGAGAGGGAGGACAATGAAGATCCAACTGGATTTCTCAGGGAATTGTACTTGGCAGGGGTGAAGGGAAGGGAGGACTCAGGATGACACCTAGGTTTAGATCTGAGGTCACAGTAAACAAGATGTGGCCCCAGGGACACCAGAGGTCCCTGTACACAGGGATGGAGAGATGAGGAAGGCTTGACAAGACCAATAAAAACTTACCAGATGATAGCTCAGTGGGTGTGCTCTTGACTGTGGGAGAAGATAGACATCTGGAATGTGCCCTCTGGGGGAGTGGAGAAGGAATTTCTCAGGAGGCAGCATGTCTGCAGATGGGAGTTGCCGGAGTTGGCAGGGCCCAGATCAAGGGTAACTTCAGCGGGATTAATGGCTCAGATAATTTTTCCATAGAGAATCTGTTTAAAAACCATGAAATGGAATGAGAGATAGTTATATTAGGGATAATAAAGTTGGCTGTGACAAACAACTCCCAAATCTCAGTGGTATAATACAATAAAGGTACATTCCTCATTCATGTGCAAGTCCATCAATAGGGGATAGAAGAGCAGCTCTGCTCCATTCATTCATTTAAGGCCCCCAGCGTCTTCCTGTCGCATGGTACTGCCACCCGCAGCATTTGACCTCTGAAATCATCAGAGAATGGGAGCAGGGGATGTCAGATGTATGGGAGATTGTCATGAGCCCAGCCTGAAAATGGCACACATTGCTTCTGCCTTCCTCCATCACTTAGAATTCAAACCTGTGGCATTAATTCAACTGCAAGGAACTCAAGAAGTGTAGTTCAAACTCAGTAAGTCCTGTGCCCAGAAGGTAATACACACAGGTGTTGGTGAGTAGCGGTCTCTGCTGCAGGCAGAGGGTTGTCCGTCTTGTACCGTGTGGACACAGGGGTACCTTTCCTGAGCGGGGATGGGTGTGTGCACCCTGAAAATGCTATGGACAGGAAGCTGATGGTGCACACCTGCCTGCCTGGCAGCTCCACCGTCCTTAACTCTTTCCCATCCCCAAGGCCTTTCTCCAGATAAGATCTTAATTATCCCACACAACATCATTGAAAATAGTCTGTGGATACTCTCTCCTACATGATTTTCTTTTCCCATCAAATCTAACCTGGATATCACACTCTAATTTCCCTCAGACAGTTTATCTTGCACTATCTTGCTCAATAATATCAGGACAAGCCATTTCAACAACAGCATTAACAATTTGTTGAACTATTGTGTTGAGTGCTTTAAGTGCGATGTCTAGCCTAACATACCTCAACCTTTATGGCACGCTTGATGAGATGTTGTCATTCCCTTTAGACAAATAGAGTAACAGGAGTCCTGAGAGTTCAAAGAGTATTAATACATTAGCTACTCAGCCACATGCAGCTGTTAAAATGAATTAAAATTAAATACGATTAAAAATTCTGCTCCACTGTCATGCTCACCACCTATGGTATACTCCGTAGTCACGGGTGACTAGCGGTTACCACTGTGCAGGGCACACATACAGATTACTTCCTACATGGCGGACTTCACTGAGCAGTTCTGAGTTCGGGGAACATGACCAGGGTCACACAGTACATAGAAAATCTGGGCCTCCAGGCCCATCTCTTTGATAGCTCCTTATTCATTCCACAGTTAAAAAGAAAAGTTTCAATCTGACTTTGATTTCCTTGTACAACCTGGATCTAAACTATGGTTACATGATTTTCTCACCCCTTAATGCACCAAGTTTGCTCACCATGCTCCAACATTCCTAAAACGTGCACTCACAGTATTTTTGCTTTCCTTCTTTCTGTCTACCCAGCCAATGAGTTCCTACCTGAGCTTCAGGTTCAATTGACTTAAATTTATCTGGAATCAGTTCCTTCTTTTCCTTCTCCATGCCTCTGGCTGAACCAACCCTGAGGGCACTGCCATCTCTGCCACTGCTGCCTCTTGCTATACCACTAGGCCTACTTTCTAGGCTGTATTGAGTAGAGTACTAAAACATCCTGGGGCTCAGCACGGACTCTCATCACAACTCTTGTGTGTATGTGTGTGTGTCTGTTTTTTGAGACAGGGTTTTGCTATGCAGCTCAGGCTGGCCTTGAACTCACTTTGTAGTCCAGGCTGGCTTCAAACTTGCCTTGATCCTCTTGCCTCAGCATCTTGGGTGCTGGGATTACAGCTGTGTGTCACCCTGCCTGGCCTCATCACAACTCTTGGAGTAGTAATTTCTACTGTCCCCGTTCTACAGGCACAGTACACCAATGGGAGAAAAGCTTGGGCATCTGAACTCTCTGCTTCCAGCCCTTCGAGGGCAGGTCACCTTCTGGCCATATTTCTAAAACATGGAACTCTCACTTCCCTCCCCTGGCCCTCTAGGGACAGGGATGGCTTTCATGCAGAGGACACAAGGCCTTTTCTGTTCAGAGCCTTTCTCATCTCAAAACTCACCAATCCAGCCACAAATTGCTTAGTTTTCCGACCTTGCCATGTTAGTTCACACATGCTGTCCCTGTCACAGGTGCTGCCCAGTCCTGACCCACAGAACTCTCTTCTCCGAATGACCAGCATTTAACTCTGTATCAGCAGCTCCTAAAGAAAGGCTGAGTGCCAAGCTCTTGCATTAAAATCACTTGTCATTTTAAAAGTCTACTTCAAGAGCCAAGATTTAGTAGGCAGGGCTGGAATAAAGTTTTAATATTTATTTATGTCACACTGGGGATTGAATCCAGGGCCTTCACACTGAGCTATATTCAGAGACCTTTTCAATTTTTTAAATTTTGAGACAGGGACTCCCTAAGTTGCCCAGGCTGGGTTTAAACTTGTGATACTCCAGTTTCAGCCTCCTGTCTCAGAGCGCTAGGATTACCTGTATGCACCACCATGCCTGGTAGATCTTACTAACTTTTATAGAAACTCCCCTAGATTGTTCTGAAGCAAGGCAAATGCGTTTTGGTAATGGGATATGTCCCACCTTGGTTCCTTCTGTATAATCCCTTTATTGTTATTTGATTCTTATCTTCATTCATTCACACTTACCTAGTCAACAGATGCTTAAGGGTGTTTCTATGTGGTAGGTGAGGTGTGGACTACAGTGCTGCTTTCCTTACTCACAGAGTTTACATTCCACTGTCTACTTTCATATTTCTTTAGTGTTATTATCATTATTAATTACTATTTGCCGTGCTGGGGGTGGAACTCAGAGCCTTGTGCGTGCTGGGCCAGTGCATGACCACTGAGCTACACACCCAGCCCTCTTTACGTATTAATTTTTAGGAGAAATTAAATCAAATTTTAAACAAGTCTCCTATTTCTAAGTAAAATCTAAAATTTAAAAACTAGTCCCCACAGTTGGCTTGTCGGCAGCACGTTCCCGGGCTTCCAGGGGACGCCCGCCCGAGCGTTCCGGGGGCGGCGCGGCGGCAGCCGGGAGGCGCGGCTCAGGGCGCAGGCGGCCTCCGGCCGGGGAGGGCGCTGTGCCGGCCGCGCGGCGCGGGGGGGCGGGCCGGGGCGGAGCGCAGGGCGCCGGCGACGCGGGCTCGGGCTCCCGGCCCCCGCACCTGTGACTCTCGGCTGCCCTCGCCCTCTGCCCGCCCGGCGCCGCCGCAGCCCCATGGCCCCGTCACGGCTGCAGCTCGGCCTCCGCGCCGCCTACTCCGGCGTCAGCTCCGTGGCCGGCTTCTCCATCTTCCTCGTCTGGACCGTGGTCTACAGACAGCCGGGCACTGCGGCCATGGGGGGGCTTGCAGGTACCCGCGGGGCGCAGGGTGCGGGGCGCAACTCGGGGCGGGGCGGGCGCTGTCAGCCTCGCGCGGCTCCTGGCCGGCCGCCCTCTCCGGGAGCTGGCGGGGTGTTTACCCCCAAAATCCCCAGCCGATCGATGCAGGCCTCACGCGGGCCCGGGCTCCTGGGCACTCCGCGGTGCGTCCAGGACCCAGGGCGCCGTCCACCCGCCTCTGCTGGCCGCACTGCCTCGCTGAGCCGCCGTCTGGTCACCTGGCCACCACTCCCGGGCCGTCGCCCTCCGCTGGCTGGGAAGACCCAGGTTCGGGGCATCCCTGCTGCTCACGCGCCCCTTGAATGAGTGGGAAAGGAAGAAGACCAGAAGGGAGTGTCCTGGGGAATCTCACGGGCCTCGTTTCTGTGTGACCCCTCCTCCCCCAGGACTGCGCTGGGGATCCGACGTTAACTGCACACTTTCTTCCCACCCACATTGGTATCTCTTGCCACTAGTCTGTTGTGGTTCCTTTGCAAAGTCCACCAAACCCCAGCCGACCCCTGTTTCTGTACCAGGGGGAAAGGAGGTGTTCAGGGCATTTGGTGATGGAAGCCCAGTGCTCAATCTTGCTCTGAACCTAGTGTGCAACTTTGGACAAGAGATTTAATGTCTCTGTGCCATGGAATTGGTATGAAAATGATAAATAGTGTTTCTACTTACTTTGTTTTAATGCTTTCATTAAGTCAGGTAGTGTGTTAAGCATTGAGCTTCTATTATATCATCAGATCCTTACCTCAGACCTATAAAGTAGACATTATTGTGCCCATTTTACAGATAAGAAAACCGAGGCTTAGAGTACATAAATTATTCACACAGGGTTGCAACTGCTACATGAAATGATATGTGGAGGGAAAGACTTTGGAAAAAGTAGATATAAGGAGAATACTTTTTTATATGATGATTTTATTCCATTACAAAATCCTCAGCCTGAATATCTTTAAGTGGGATAACTAAAAATAACTAATTTATTCATTGCCACTGAGCTTATTTGTAAAGGGTCATGGAGGACCCCAAGCTAAACCATGCTAAGCAAGGCACTGGGTCACCAAGAAAGGGAGGGTGGATTCCCTGGATGAGATGGCCAACTGCCTGCCAGGGTGCCCCCCCCCCGCCACGGGCTCCTGGGCCTCCTTGGCGGCCCACTGTCTCTGCTCAACCTACACTCCCACCCGTATTTCTTGCAGGCACTGCTGCTTTCCCCTTTGGAAGGCATGGCTGGCAGCCCATGGCTGGCAGCCCATGGCTGCGTTGCTGAGACCTGAGATAAGTGGGTGGGTGATGGGAGGGTCGGAGGTTAGACTATCTTGGGGACTGGAGCTGTGTGTGTTTAGGGTCTGGCCTGGTGAAAATGGAGGTGAACACTGCCTAGCTGAGTGTGTCAGTGCCTCCTGGCCTCAGTTTACTCATAGGGAAGGAATTGGAGCAGATGCCACCTATCTATGTCACCAGTCCACACTGAGATGTTCTAATGTGACTGTGCACTCCCTGAAACGTTCATGTCCCAGCTCCTAAGGCTGTGGAAAGGCCACACTTGAACTCCAGGGAGCTGCCCGGGACATCCCTTTGACCCAACTCTGCTCTTCCTCTTCCCCAGGCTTCCCCCGGACTCTGAGCCAAGCCAGCTGTGGAGCTGCTTTCCGGGAGAGGCACTGGTTTGATCTTTGGCAGCCCGAGGTGGCTGTGGACTCAAAACTTCTTGGTGGCGGGGAGGCATAGGGGAAGGGATTGCCAGGCCAGGACCACACACCTTCATCATGCCCCAATAGGCCCTGAGAGGTCTGCAGCCATCCAGCCTGCTTCCTCTTTTAGGCTGAAATGTCAGCAGGTTTCTGACTTGTGAGCATTCTACTTCTGACTCAGCATCTTGTGGTCCAGAGGTTGCTGATTCATTGGAGGACAGCCCCAGAGTGTTTGTCTCCCTACGAGGCTCCTGGCAGGGCTTCTGGGGCAAGGTCCATTCATGGAGTCCCCGGGCACAGCGGGCAGAGCATTTGGAATGGGGAACACCCTCTGCTATCCTGACTGTTTCTGAAAAGAAGTGGTAGAAGAAAGGCTGGTTTCATGAGCTGGCTGCCTTGGACCCACCTACTCTGGCTTTGAAGTGGGAACCATAGCAAAGCACACACTCACTTGCTCTGGGTCTTGTAGACCAAGGCAAGACAAAAAGAGTAGAAAGCTGCCCAGGAGCTTAAACAACCCTATGCCCTGTCCTCTTGGCCCGTGAGAGAGCAGTCTTGAGACTTTGGGCCTCTTTTTGCCCCAGGTGAAGGGGAGAAGGCTGATGTGTGCAAATGTAGAGAAGTCCCTACCGAGACTGTGTTCCTCTTGTCTCTCTGCCTTGTGACCTCTCTCGGGTATCTCACCTCTGGCCAAGTTGCTGGGGACGCTGTAACTGACAGCCTGTGCGCTGAGAGGTCAGATGGGCTCTGGTGACCCTGGAATGGAATGATGGTGAGGTTGGCATGCACTTGTACTAAGATGGGATGGGGACCTTAATTCATGCAGACCAGACTTCCTGGCATCCCACAGCACCCTAGGACAGTGTGCAAGGCCAAGAGAGTTACCTCCCTCCTAATGATATAGGAGAATGAACCTCCCGACCCACTATGTCCAGTCCAAGTTCGCGTTCTCTAAAATCAAAGAATGAATTTTAGGAACAATGGAGGTTAAGAGCAGAATATATTTATTGAGAGAAAGAAAGCTTCTGTCTGAGAGAGACAGAAGGGGTCCCGAGTGGGTTGCCAAGGACTGTCTTTTCCAGGGACTTTTATAGAGTAAAATCATGAGGTAGATGGGTCAAAGGTGGGAAAAAATGGGAATTTGCAAGGTGGACATAAGGCGGGACAGAACTGTGGTCAACCAGTAAGATTAATTGCTCAGGTAAAAAATTGATTCAATTAGGAGCAAATGGGGAGCCAGTCACATAGTAAGCAGGCATACGCAACAGCAGTGACTCTTCCTGTAGGGGTGGGATGCTGACCCCTGATTTCCTCAGGGTGGTAGAGAACTATTTGGACTGTGTGGACCCTTAGGATGTGGTTGTATTTGCTTTGCTTTCTGTCCTGAGATCTGGCTCATAGCAGGTGATTGTCTGTTCCAAGGCTGCCAGGTATCTGACAGACTGCCTGTCCGACTGCCTATAATATTTCTAACTAGCTCAGCTGCCTGTAACACTAAGATTTGGGCAGGGACCAGGGAGGGGTGCCGCCTCCTCAGTGACCACTTGGGGAGACTTGAGGGGAGGTTTCTGTCCAGCAGAATGGTGAGAGCCAGGGCAGGGGCAGCAAGCCTGCTCCAGACTGGCATGTGTTTGTCTGAAGGAGGTACAATGTGGAGGGGCCGGAGCAGGGTAAGAAGCAGATGCCAGGGGGCGAAGTCGTGCCTGCTTACTAACAAGGAACAGAGACTGGAAGCACCTAAAATGTCTTTTCTTTCTCCTACTTGCAGTCCTTTGGGAAGATGAGGGAGAGGGAGCTCAGGGGAAAACCCCTGGGTCCTGGCCAGAAACTACAGGCCCTATTTCAGCATTTCTTAACCCAAAATTGCTGAGTCACAGAGGAATTATTCTGACCTTATTTTTTCCTTAGCTGGCTTTCGGAACCTTTGGGGAGGATCTTGGGGCTTATCTGCTCCAGTGCCTTGGTGGTGTGAGGAGAAGGGGTGAGCAGGCTTGTCTCAGATAGGTGCCCATCTGACTATTCATGAATGTGCTCACTGACAACAAGCCTCCCCGCTGGGAACCAAACGATTAAGAAACCCAAGGGGCTGGGAATGTTGCTCAGGGATAGAGTATGTGCTTAGCATGCTCAAGGCCCTGAGTTCAACTCTCAGCACCCCAACCCCTCAAAAAAAGAGAAAGAAACCAAACAACCGTCCCAAGTGAGAGCTTCAGATGCCTGCAAGATGAGTGGGACAGACTTCTGGGGCAGGTGGCTGGCATAAAATCTAGATCAGGGATCCCCACCCCCTGGGCCGCAAATCCATGCTGCCCTTGGCCTGTTAGTAATGGGCAAAACAGCAGGAGGTGAGACACAGGTGAGGAAAGAAGCTTCATACAGCCGTGCCCCATGGCTTAGATCACCTGAGAAGCTCCACCTCCGTCAGATGGACAGAGCATGAATTCTCACAGGAGTTTCAGGCCTACCATGAGCTGCCCGGTGGAGCTACCAAGGTTTTCTCTCCATGTGAGAATCTAACGTAACAATAATAAAGTGCACATTAAATGTAACGGGCTTGAATTATCCCCACCCGACCACACACACACTCACACTGGTCTGTGGAAACATCGTCTTCCACGAAACTGACATCTGGTGCCGAAAACTTTGGGGACCACTGACTAGATCATTCATGAAGGATGAGGCTGAAGCAGACGCTGTGGGATTATATTCTTCCCGCCACTGGCCTGCCCCAGCACCTACCTGGGTAGGCAAGGAGGGAGACGTGTGTCCCGAGTGCTCCCATCTCGGGGCTGGAGAGACATCTGCCAGGCTTCCAGCCCCAGGGGAAGGCTGAGAGTTCATGGGGTCAAATAGGGTAGTGAGGGAATCTGTGGGTAGGTGGCCCTGTACCCTCACAAGGTGGAACTGTGGGGCCCCGGGTTACCCTGACCCCGGGGCAGGGCCCCATGGCTCACCTGTTTGGAAACACCAAGGGTCTGCTGCTCTTTTGGCTTTCCATCTCACCGGTTTGTGTCTCTCACCAGGGTGCCTAACTGATTACAGTTGAACCAGTCACCAGAACATAGCTCCATAATGACTAGTTTACCCTGCCCTGTCTCTCCCTAACTTTTAAAAAAATCACCCGAGGCATGTAAAACACTATACACAGTTTAATGAATGCCCTCACACTTACTGGCCAGCCTAAGAAATAAAATGGCGAAGATTTATCAAAGCACTCCCCACCATCCCCACCAACTTCCTCTGCCTCAGCCTTTCTTGCACATGTTTGGGAAGCCTCTGTGCCTTTGAAAGCCCGGTGAATGTAGTCTATGTGGTTGCCTTTTTGAAAGGTCTCCTGCCACTTAGGATGTGGCAGCTGTGAGCCCACACGCAGGGCCAGCTGCTGGGAGCCTGTAACTGGCTGTCTCTGCTCACTCCTCCCTTGCTGAGAGCCCACAGCCCTGGCCCCAGACCCTTGCCAGTGGAACTGATATTTGTGCCACTCTTGGGCCTCACCAGCAGGCACTGCCTGGCACAGAGCATTGTTTCATGCCCTACTGTATTGGCTGAGTAGCAGCTGGCAAGGGCTGGCCAGGCCCAGGGAAAGCTCCAGAGCATCAGGCCTGCCCTTGCTGCACGCTGAAGAGAATGAGGCCGAGCCAAGGGTGCAGAGTGGCTGTGAGAGCCAAGGGTGCAGAGTGGCTGTGAGAGCTGCGTGCCTGTTTCTTTCTCTTGCAAGACTGATTCAGGGAATTTGGGAAGAGCCCTGCTGCCCAAGATCTCAGCTGAATCCTGAGAGTCGGAGGCGGTGGCCTCCAATCCTGAGAGGCAGAGAAGGTGCCCAGGAATTGAGTGGCCCAAGTCAAGCCTTGATATCACACTCCAGGGAAAACCCCACTGTCAGGAGGCCTGGGAGGGACAATGGCTAACTTCCTAGTGTTATGCAAAATAGGTGTGGCCCAGCGGCTTGAAGGTTTCCAGGATCCCAGGTGACTTGAAGGAGGCCAGGGGAGGAGAGAGGGTTTCAGCATGGTGATTGGCCGTCTGGGTCCTTCTAACAGATCTGTCCCCTCAGGTGTGCTGGCGCTGTGGGTCCTGGTGACGCACGTGATGTACATGCAGGATTACTGGAGGACCTGGCTCAAGGGGCTGCGTGGCTTCTTCTTCGTGGGCGTGCTCTTCTCAGCCATCTCTGTTGCTGCCTTCTGCACCTTCCTCACGTTGGCCGTCACCCAGCACCAGAGTGAGGGCCATCCCAGGACGGCGGGGTGGGGGGGAGGTGGTAGGAGCCCATGGTTCCAGTCCTGTTCTCAGCTGACGCTGGAGAACGGCTCACTGAACTTCTGTATCCCTGTGTTTCCTTAAAGTGGGGAGAATGACAGTCCCCAGCCCTCTGGAAGGGAGGAGTCAGCGGGACTAGTGTGATGTGTGGGGCACATCACAGGCTTGTGTGGTCTGTACAGGCTGCCCCAGAGTGAGCCAAGCTTTACTCTCTGCCCAGCTCTGGAAGGGAGGTGCCCTCTAGTGGCTGTGACTAGAAGTAGCCAGAGGCTTTTCCCTCTGCCCAAGAGTGGCTGATGTTGAAAAGCAGGTTGTAAGCGGCTTAGAGTACATATCACTCAAGCTGCCTGGATGGAACACACCTGCGAGTGTACAGCCCTGACCTGCCATGCCTACAGCTCCTGCCTGAACACCCTGGAGTTCCCTGACCTCCAGCACTCTGGTTCTTCTACAGGGATTGGGGGGTAGGGAGGGTGGACTGCTACTAGACTGTGGGTAGGGCCCTCGAGTTCACCATGGGGCTCTTCTTCCGCTGCAGGCTTCACAGACCCCACCAGCTACTACCTCTCCTGTGTCTGGAGTTTCATTTCCTTCAAGTGGGCCTTCCTGCTCAGCCTCTATGCTCACCGTTACCGGGCCGACTTTGCCGACATCAGCATCCTGAGTGACTTCTGACCCAGGGAGCAAGGTCACTGCGACCTGGGGGCTCTCTGGACCTGAACTCAGCCTCTAAGACCTGGGGCAGGCCTGTCTGCAGCCCCTGGGGACAGCGGAACTGTGGCAGAAGATACACAGCAGGATCAGTGTGGCTTCCCAGGAATCTCATTGGTCCCCTTTGGGGTGCAGTGGAAAGGTATCCTTTCGTGTTGCCCACTGGCCTGGCTGAAGGGCGGCTTCAGCCCTTTCCAGATGGATCTATTTTCGTAGCACGCAGTGCAGAATCTTTGTAAGTAGGGCCCGGTCAACAAAATCACAGGGTTTCATGGGGTCGGACTGCAAGGCCTCGACCTGTGCTGGAGCAGGTGGTTTGCTCCCTGCTGTCCCAGGCCCTTGCTGAGGCTGGGAGCTCAGGTCCACTGAGAAGCCTAAGAGACTCCCTGGTCCCAGTCCCCAGCATCCTCAACCTGTTATCTCTGGGGGCGGGTCAGGTGGCAACTGTCATCAGTCTGAAGGCCTGGGGGTTGAGTGGAGAGTTCAGTGCCCCTGTCCCCACTCTTCCACCAGAGCTGGTCTCCCTTGAGTGTGCGCTCCGGCCAGCCACCATTCCTGTCACATGTCTACACAGCCCAGAGCAGGTTCTCCAAATGAGGGCACTAAGGGCTCTGCGCATCTGCCCCCAGGAGTCCTATGGGCACTCTTTTGCTGCCAGCCCTGTGCCTCCTCACTGCCCTGGCACCAGTCATCCCACTTCCACCCTACTCACCGTCTTCTGGCCGAGCTGCGCTCTTCTAATGGCCCCTAAGAGGGACTGCTTTTCTGCCCATGCACTGGCCCACCAGCTGGTCTCACTCGGAGGAAGGGCTTCCTGTACGTGGATCTTCCATGTTAGGTTGCCATTCTGCACGTCCACTCCTTTTCCCCATGTGTCCTGCTCCCAGTTCTTTTTCTTACCCATGTCACTGTCACTTCAGCAGAAATACAGCAGTCATTTGTATCTGACAGCCTCTGATGGTTTCTTGTAGGTGGGTGCTGAGCAGGACCGGGTTGCTGTGGGAGTGATGGGCAGGGAGGGCTGGTGGGGTGTCCCTGGCTGTGAGAGAACTACTTCCCAAAGCTGTGTCAGCGGTAGGGCAGGGCTGGATCCTCCAGCTCAGGGTCTCTCTCACTGTGGTCCTTCTGGGTACTGGAGAACCCAGCAACTCAGCCTTCTCTGCAGGCACCCCCCTCACCCCCCGCCCAGCTAGACATGGACACCCAAAGCATGGCCTTGGCAGCCCCTGCAGTTTCCTCTCCACCTCCAAGGCTGGGACAGATGGGAAAAGGGTGAGCACTTCTTCCACTCCTGCCAGGCTGCTCAGGGGTTGGGGCCAGAAAAGCAGGTGCTGATAGTGTCAGGGCTCCCGCTGGTGACCCAGCATGCACTTGTCCTGGCTTGTTACATCTCCCATTCTCTCTTCGTGGCTCAGTATATGCTTAAGTCTACATTTGAGCAGGAAGGAACCAGAGAGTGTCTAATTCTGGCACCTTTTACTGATAAACAGAGGCCCCAGGAGGCTATGTGACTTAGCTGAGCTGACAGCTGGGACTTTAAACCCAGGTGTGTCTCCTTTGGGAGCCCGTGGCGGGGCTTTGGCCAGCTGGGTCTTGGCATCTGTGTCCCCAGGCCAGGTTCCACGCCCAGGGCTGTGCCCCTTTGTTGCCCTCAAGGTGGGGCAGCCATGCATGCAAGGGCACGGCTAGAGAAGACCCCGAGCCCTGCCCGCCCCTGTCGCTCCTCAGCCTTGTGCTTGGGCCCAGACTCTGATGGCGCACTGCTCATATTCAAGAGGCCCTTTCACAGGACATTAAAGCAAATAAAACATTTATTGTTCAGATTTTTTTTCCATTTTTTTTCTTTTTTACAAAAACATGCATACATACACAAGGTGTGGTGGGTCCTGGGGAAGACACACACAATCACTCACACACACACACACACACACACACACACAGTCTCATTGACATTCATACACACACACACACCCACACCCCCACACACACAAATACTTCCTTCTTGGCCCCAGGCAAGGACCCCAAAAACCTTGAAAAGTCTGCCAGGGCAGTCTCCCCTCCCCTATGTCTGTGTCTACTCCCCCACCCTCTTCCCCCTCAGCCATGCTAGTCCTGCGTGGGGCAGGACGCAGCGGGGTAGGACCCCAGGAAACAGAAGGCTTATGGAGGCGATAGTCACTGAGGGAGTCTCGGGGGTCCTGCTGTGCTTCTGAGGGGAGATGAAGGTTTGCCACCATCGGATCAGGAAGCACAGGACTCTGGGAGCACCTGTCTGCTCCACCAGGGAACTGAGATGGTTGACACAGGGTGGCCTCTAGTGTGGGCAGCAACCAGATGGGAGGTTTGCACTCTCAGGAGTATCTGTGGCTCTTGGTATCCAGTGGTGCAGGAAGCTTCCAAAGGCATGGGGTGGGGGCTGTGATCCCCCAAGCACTCAGGAATAGGGCACCTCCCGCACTCGGAGCTCCCTGCAGAACCTAGGAAGGGCCCCCCTGGCTGAGGCCAAGTTCACATTTCTGCATGGCGCCTGGGGCTGTGTGCAAAGTCTGGGGTCTGCAGAGCCAAGAATAGTGGTTAAGAATAGGCCCACCTGAGCCAGCCCTTCTCTGTGCAGTCCTGAGGGATGGAGGCCACAGCTGGGGGCCCAAATACCAGGGGGGCATCCCTCTGTTCTTGAGTGGGCCTGGCTGGGGCTGGTACCCAGCCTGCCTCTTCTCAGGATCCTGTCTGGTCCGCATTCTGGACCCAGGGACCTTCGCAAGTTCCCTGGGTAGAGTGACTGTTAAGGCAGGCTGTTGTCTGGCCCCAACTACCTGCCCACATGATCTCTGAAGACCTAGGAATGGGGCCGGTGGTAGAGCCTCAGAGAGCCAGAGCCGTGTCAGAAGGGCAAGGTGGGTGGGCTAATCCATCCCAAGGTCTTAGAGATTCATGGGTTCTTCCTCTTCCACCAGTTGCTCTGAGGGCCTAGGGGAGGGACAAGGTGGGATGCTGCAGCCAGGCTTTGATGGAGCTGCCATCACAGTGGCTCAGACTGGCCGCATGGGGTCTTCAGGGGCTGCTTCAAGTAGGGAAGAGTCAAAGGGGCAGAGAGGCCATGGCATGGTCCGGGGTCTGGCATTACCTGTCTTCAGCCAGGATGCCCACAGAGAGGGATGCCAGTGCGGTCACAGCCTCTACTTCTTCTGCATCAGCCCCTGGTACCCTGGGCACCCAGAGGTTCGGAGAGGAGGCCAGGCGCTGCATGCAGCCCCAATATTTACCTGGAGCAAGAAGCTGGGTCAGAAATGTTGGGGAGAACAAGCCCATCCATCTTTCACCCCAGAGTAAGAAGTGCAGCCTGGGGGTCAGCTTTCCCTCCTGCCCCTCTCCTCAATACAATAACCCTGACCCCAAGGCCCTGAAGGGTGAACGGAGCAGGTTCAGTGTGGCTGTAAGGGTCTTTGTGGGTGCTTGAACCTGTTTTCCTTCCCCTTTGGCTGAAAGCCCACCTATGACCAGTCCCTAAGTGTGTTGCGATCCTGAGAATGCCAGCAGGGCCCACTGCCCCTGGGCAGGTTTGTGTCAGTTACCATATATACCCTGTGGGACACAGGGGCCCACTCATGCTGCCCCCACGAGTGCTCTGCCCCTGGCTAAGAAAGGGGAGTGTAGAGGTGGCAGGAACACACCTCTGGGGCCCAGCATCACACAGCTGCCCCTCTGGACAACAGGAACACCCATCCTGCGGGCTGCCGTACCTACAGCACGGACCCTGGCCCACAGGGTGGCTCCATCAAGGGCCAGTTGTGTCTACACTGTTGTGTTCACTTCCCCGAACAAGCTCTTAATGTGGAGAATCTCGTTCATTTTTGTATCCCTAGGTCCCATGGGTCTTAATAGATATGTTGAAGTTGAAACTTTAAACTGCTTTCCAAATGGGGGAATGGGGTATCGTAAGACCCAGCCCCTAAGCAAGCAGAGCTTCCAAGCACCTGTGGCCAGGACTGAAGGGAGGAATGGCACCCAGGCCTTTTGGTAAATAAGGCCTGAGTACTCCTGTTGGCCTGTCTGCCCAGGACTATGACTGGACAGGAGGCCGGTCCACTGGACCCAGCTGGAAGACTCAGAAATTACCCAGTCATGGAGGGCTGGCCACCATTACTGCTTGGGTGATGCACAGAAATTCTATTCCAGACCAATAACAGTGCCCCTCGTGGGACTAGCATTGGTATTCCTGGAAGCTGGTCACCAGGGGTCACCCTGAGGTTCTCCCACATGTGGGCCCAGCAGTGGCTTATCTGCAAACTCACTGTGCACCCGGATCACAGCTTCCAGGGAGCGGATGGCATTGAGGTTGGGTTTATGTTTCCAGCTTTCTTCTGAAAGGGGATCCACCTGCAAAAAATAGTCCATTAGTTACCATCCCCCAGGGAACTATAGGCCCAGCTCTGTCTCTGGCAAGGACCTTGGACTTCTGAACATAAACAGCCATGTGCTTCTGGTTCCGTGTGGCAGGCACAGCTCAGGAGACAGGAGGTGTGGATCTGACCCGGCCTACCTCATTCTCCTGCCCTATCCCATGCCCTCTGCTTACTCTTGGGAGCCAGCAGGCATTTTTTTTTTTTTTATCGGTACCAGGGACTGAACTCACGACAGCGTGCTTGCAAGGCAGGCGCTTATGCCACTGAGCTAAATCCCCAGCTCTTGGGGCAGTCCTGTGACAGCCAGGTCACTTGCTTCATACAAACAAGGACAGCAAGTGGAAGCGATTTACCTTATTGCCCAGAAGAGCAGCCACACAGGCCTCGGAGGCATCACAGATGGCTGTGAGGTCATGGCCACCCTCCAAGGCCAGCACCACGGCGCCCCCTGCCAAGTTCATCAGCTGCTGTGTCATGTACCCAAAACCTAGAAGGTTGGGGTGGGGGGAGAAACATGACCATGTGGGGGGTGCCGGAGAGGTGGACCCAATCCCTAGCTCTGTGGTTTTCCTGCTTGCTTCCTCCCTTATCAGTCATGCATGACTCAAAGGCTACATGCTCTCACAGAGAGTCCCACTAGTGTTCCTCGCTCAAAGCTCAGAGAGGTTAAGGGACCTGCACAGGCCGCCAGCTAGAAGGGGCAGGGCTGGGTCTTGCACCCAGGACATGGACACCACTGTAATATTTCACTGGGCCCCCCCAATCTCTTCTCTGTGCCCAGCCCAGCAACCCACTGTTCAGAGAATGCTGCTCCTCTCTGCTCCCCATCTGGAGAAGCACCTTGTACAGCCCGGGAACTACACAGTCAGGCTGGGCAGTTCAGTGGCAGAGCTTCCATTTGTTGCATGTAAGTTCCCAGGGCTCTGATTTGGGTATGCCCTGGGTGGTGAACTGACCTGGGCCTATACTATGCCCAGGAGTCTAGATCACAGGGACTCCAGTTGCCACACTCTAGTCCTCAGCCTTGGGCTGGCCACTGCTTCCAGATTTGGGTGGCACTTGCCCACACTTGCTCACACTGCACACACCTCTCCCTCTGCTGGGGCCCCCTTACATTTGGCAGAGACATGGTAGCCACCCAGAGGGGCTGGGTGACCCTCAGCAGCATCAAACCCAGCTGATACCAGGACCAGATCTGGAGAGAACTCTTGGGCGATGGGCATCACGACTATCCTAGAAGGTTGCAAGAAGAGAGGACTCACCACACTTGGCGCAGCACTCAGTGCAGAGCTGCTGGATAGAGCCCAGGGGCTCCTGCCTGTGCCACCCAGTTCCTGCCAACTGTGCTGAGGACACCCTACTCTTAGGACTCCAAGCCACTCAGTCCACCAGTAGGAGTCAGTGGATCCCCCGACTTCCTGGACCTTGGATGGCCACGCATGTCCTTGGTACACACAGCCTGAGGGTTCTGCCACCCAAGGAACTTAGCCAGCAAGAGGCAGAAAGAAGCCAATGATGGGGCAGCAGAGGGGACAAAGAGGAGTGCATGTGTGCGTGTGTGTGCGCAGCTGTAGGGCAAGAGACAGTCTGATAACCAGCTAAGCTAGTGCCTCTTGACTAAGCCTCAGGGATTGGAATGCTTGGCTCACCTCATTATTTGCATCAAAGAGCTGACTGGGCCCACCAGACCCCATGAGGTCCTGAGTCTCCAGGTTCCATTCCCTCATCCTCTCCCTCCACAGGTCTCCAACAGTTACCTCTCTCTCTAGCCTTGACCCAAATCTAGGATCCACTTTGGTGAACTTCAAAGCCCTGGGTTCGGTACACAGATGCCAGGAACTCTTGTCCAGTGTCCCACAACTCTCATGGAGAATATCTCCAGAAAAGGGTTTCCAGATTTGCTTCTGGGATCCTTTTCCAAATGCAGTGCAAAGACAAGAGTAAAGTAGAAAGGACTCCTGTTCAGAGTCCAGAGCCTTCTTTCAAAGAACCTTCTCAATATGGACATCATCTAAGGACAGCTGGCATTTCTCCTCCTTGCTCCAGGTGACTAACGATGGCCATCCTGCTGACTCCACTCTAACCCTTCCCAGCACTCTCTGACACTGGTTCTTGGTCACGTTATAAATGATCCTGTTCTTATGTGTCCTATCTTCCCTTTGAGGCTGACTTACTAAGACTACTAATTGGGCAAGAAAAAGGTGGCAAGCCCACTGGTCACCCCCAACCTGGTGCTGCAGGGAAAGGGGTAGGACTGGGCTGGGAACTTACCTGAATGCAGCCAGGTACTCAGGATCCCCCATGGGAGGATCCAGGCCTCCAGCCCAGGCCACATTGACATTGAAGCCCTCGCCACTGCCAGCTCCGACCTGGAACAGCAGATGCCAGAGAGACATGAGGAAAGCAGAGCCCCAGAGTGCTAGTGCAGAAAGACTAGCTTATCCAGTTTCTATCTCACTTCCAGATGAAGAAACAGGGTGGGAGAGACTAAGCAGTTTCCCCAGGATGGCTGAGCTTGTGACTGGGCAGAGTGAATGTCAGTCAACAGGGCCGGGTGATGTGGCCCTGACAGGTGGTTACCTCCTCCACAGCCCCGCTGCCAGGGAAGAAGTTGCCATCATCATGGCGATGCAGGGAGATGTACAGTACACTGGGGTCCTGGTAGAAGGTCTGTTGGGTGCCATTGCCATGATGAACATCCTGTGTAGGGTGGGAGGCAATGAGTTAGGGAAGATCCAAAAGCAGAGATGGAAGCCAGTACATGTTGGAAGGGTTTCAAGGTTGGTGACAATTCTGAGGCTCAGGACCTTATACTGGGGGCAAGAAATTATGGTTCCTAGAGCCACATGGTTGAGTGGTCCTAAGTCATTAACTGCCTGGCCCTCAGCACCAACATGTAAGGGAAATGCAAAAATGATAAACAAAAGTCAAAAGACAATGCTCAGAATAAAAGATCCTACCCATTGTGGGAGTCCTTAGAGGGGCAGACCGTCCCCCACACTGCCTCCTCTGGGCCTCCCAACAGCTCTGTGATATGCACGCTATCAACTTTTGCATAAGGAAAAACTGAGGCTCAGGAAAATAATGCAGAATATAGACATGGACAAGTATCTCCGATACCAGGCCCAGAGCTCCTTTCACAGAGTCCTCAGATCGGAGTGCACCAGGAAGCAGCACCTACCCAGTCTACAATGAGGATCTTGCTGGCCTTGCCTTGTTGTTGCAGCTGCCGGCAGGCAATGGCCACCGAGTTGAAGAAGCAGAAGCCCCTAGGAGGAGAGAGGGTTCTGCCAGGCCAGCCCATCCCCTCCCAATGCCCCTGTGGTTCCAACCTCCTCTCCCCCCAGCCCCTGGCTTGCCCTAGCCTACAGCAAGACCCTGGGGACCTGTCCCCACCTCACTGTACCCAGGCCTCCCGCAGGCCTTACATGGCCGTGGAATGATCTGCATGGTGTCCCGGGGGCCGCACTACAGCAAAACCGTTCTGGAAAGCAAAAGAACACTTATTAACCATGAGCTCTTGACTCATGTCTGCCTGAGCCTGTGACCAGCTGCCAGAATGTCTGTGTCCAGGTCTCAGCTCCCAGGCTGGGTCTTCACCTCTTTTAGGCCGAAATTGAACACAGAGCCCCTCTCTGGTGTGTCCCAGCTATAATCACTTTGCAATGACAGTTACTGGCTGTTACCTAAGAACCATGTCCCAGGCCTGAGCCAAGCACTTTAAATGCTGGATATCATGCTTACAGTGTTTCCATAGGACAAGCTCTACTCTCATCTGCAGGTTACAGATGAGGAGAAATCCAAAGTTTAGGTGATTTAGCAACTTGACCCCAAATGCCTACTTGTGAACAGTGAAGCCAGGATTTTAAAACAAGGCTGTGCTCTTAATTGCAAGGCTCTGCCAAGGAGCGCTGCCACTGAGGATATGGTGACTACCTGTGGCTACGAGGCCCTAGACTGTGTGTGTGTGTGTGTGTGTGTGCGTGCGTGTGTGTGTGTCTGTGTGTGTGTGTGTGTGTGTGTGTGTGTGCGTGCGTGTGTACGCCTGACACGTTCTTATAAGGTGCCTAGCCCAGAGCACACAGAGTGCACAAATCCCATCCAACTTTGTGGGAAAGAACTGACAACTGATGCACAAGGTTCACAGACACAAACTGATTTGCCTCCAGCCAACAAGGACTTAAATGATCTCGATGCTCTGGGCTTGGTGCCTCTAAGATATCAGCAGCCCAGGAATATAGGTAGCTGGATTCCCTAGGGCTCAAATCTCATCCTGGTCCCCAGAGTCTTTGATTTCCCTTCCCAAACCCTGTAGCAGTACCTAAGAAGAAAGAGGGCTGGCATTCAGGGCCTGGACTCCACTGCCCTATCCTGTGCAGCCTCCATGTTCTGCCTGCCTTCAATCCAACTCCCTACCTTGAGCTCTCGGGAAGCCACTTTGAAGGCGAGGTCAGTGACACTGCCAGCAGCCCAACGGGCTGCATTGGAAGAATGCAGCTCATTCCAGATGGTGTCAGTATCCACCTGTGGGGGCCAGAGTCAGAGCCCGCATCATCCAAGGCTTCCCACAGGAGCCAGCATCCAGTGGGCAGTACCCACTCCTCGGCCAGGACCCCAGGGGCAGGGAGCTGGGCAGACGGCGCTGCCTCCCCAGTGCCCCACCGCCCAAAGGCAAGGCCTCCTGTCCCCCAAGCCCCACAGGACAGCTCCTTCCCAGTGTAAGTCCCAGCACCAGCCCATCTGCAGCCAGCACTCTGCCAGCAGCATCACACCTGCCTCCCCACTCAGGGGAGGGGGCATGGCGTTACCTGGGCGGGATTGGGGTTTGGGCCTGGAGGGGGTTTTAAGCCCCAGCTGAGTCTGCTCAGGCCCTGCGGGATGGTCGGAGCTGGAGGGGCCGTCTGCACCACTGTCTTCCACTCAGGGCCCCTAGCCCAGGCTGGGAGGCCCCCCAAACCCAGTCCCTGGGCCTCAAGGCTAGGGAGGGGCCGGGGGGCATGATGGGGAGATGGGGAGGGCGAGGCGGACCAAGAGAGGCGAGGAAGGCAGAGAGAGTCGCAAGAGGCTGGAGAGAGAGAGAGAGAGGACAGAGAGGGAGAGGAGGGAGGAGAAAACAGAAGCAACAACAGTTGGAAAAACCAGAAAGTGGCAAGAAATGGGGAGTTGTGAACAGGGCACTGACTGGCTCCCAAACAGCCCCCCACTAGAGCTCCCACTTTCCCGCCTGAGCTCAGCCTCCATCCCCTGCTTCCACACACCATGCGCATACCCTGGAGGGTCCTCCTCAGGCAGGGGGAGCCGTGCCAGAGAGTAAGCAAGCCCCCCAACCAGCGAGGAGTGAGGAAGCAAAGCTGGGGGGCAGAAGGCTGGGCAGGGAAGTGTCTAGATCTCCAAGGACACAGGAAGCACCACCGTGGTACCAAGACAAGCAGTCCAAGATCTAGGGACGAGGCCCACTCCAGGGCAGGCAAAGCAGCCTGGGGGCCTGCATGGGACGGCCAAGGCCCAACCACAGGGGTCTTCTGGGGGACATAATCCCAAGCTCCAGTCTTGTCCCTGCTCTTTGAACTTCACTGAACATCTCTCATGCACTTTGTACGTGCGAGGCTCAGGGCTCCATGCTCTAGACACTGATGGGCCCCAGATACACCTATCCACAAGGAACTTCCAGCCAGCAGAGGGCGTGGCAGGAAAGTCCCTGGCCTGCCTGGTCTATAGAACCATAAGAACAGGCAGGCAGGGGCTGGGCCAGGGAGAACCCGAAAGGAAGAGAGCTGAGAGCTCTTGGCCATGCCCACTGGAGACCCCTGGGCACACTTACCCCAACCCCACCACAGGGCAGCATCACAAACATCCGCTGTGCCAGGAGCTCTGTGGGGAGAGGCCCAGCTCACATGAGTGTAGATACTCTTAGCCTCTGGCCTGGCCAGGGGCAGGGTGGCTCTGGGGAGAGGGCCAGGTGGGGGTGGAGGGAAAGAAACAGTGCAGGGAGGTGGGCATGGGCAGCAGAGGGACCAGGGCAGCAAGCTGAAGAAGGGATATCCAACAGGATGGAGGGGCCAGCAGGGCAGGGCTGAGCCAAGAGAGTACAGGGCTGGGGGATTCGGGGGAGCCCTGAGAGACACAGGCCAGACACCACCCGCCCCTACCTGACAGCTTCTCGTTGTCCAGTTTAAGGCGGCTGAGTGGGTTGGTGCCATACAGGAGCATGTGCCGCTCAGAGTGGACTGACTGCAGCTCCTCGAGGGAAGCCTTCCGGCCCCGGAGACACTGAGGAAGCAAGCGTTCGAAGACCTCCTAAGCCCCTGCTCATCCCAGTAAAGAGCGCCCTTGCTGGCCCCTGGACTTCCCACCTTCCCTTCCACTACCTTAATGCCTTGATGCCGCAGTCCCCACCACGGCCCTCACCTCGCACTGGTTCCGGAGGCCTCGCTCTTGCAGCCGGGACCAGATGCTCTGGATGCGGCCAGCATGCTCCGGGTGTCGACTGTTGTCTCCGCAGGAGCACTGGTGCTTCAGCATCACGGAGTCGTAGACCAGCCCTGCCAGGTGCAGGGGTAAGAGCGGGACCCCAGGGAACCCTCCCCAGGTCTACACCCACACAGACGCTCCAGGAACCAGGCCGGGAACATGGCCTTGTCCTGCACAGGCCTGCGCTCCCCACTCTGCCCTCTTCTGAGACCAGCCTGGCACCCTTTACACGTCCGCCTGGACATTTGCTCAGGTACCCTCGGCCTGCTGAACACACCAGCACTTCCATAGCCAACATGGCCACCACATGGCCACCACATGGCCACCGCCTGCTGACGGCTCCAGAGGCCAGTGCTTCTTCCGTGCCCTGATTAAGATCGAGACCCAACACCAGCACCTCTCCTTGGGTGTCACGAGCCCAGAGGCTACCAAGTGGAAGGGAGTGGAGTCAGAATTGTTAGGGAACCCCAAAACTGAGAGCAGGCAAGCCCACAATGACTGGGCCAGTGATAAGACAAATAGAGCTTTGGACAGTGACTACAGCTGTCTCTCCTGACTGTGAATTGAAAATACTCAGAAAAAAGGTTCCTTGGTACTGAATGTGTAGACTCCTTTCCCTTGTCATTATTCCCTAAACAATATATTACAATGGCTACATACATAGCATTTACATCATATTAGGTACCATGAGTAATTAGAAATGATTTAAAGCAGAAGGGTGGGGGCTGGGGAGACTGCTCAGTGGTAAAGCCCTAGGGTGTGCAACATCCTAGGTTTGAGCTCTAGCACCACCCACATGCATACACACACACACACACACACACACACACAGATGTGCGTATATTATATGCAAATTTTAGACCATTTTACGTAAGAGACTTGAGCATCTGACAAGTTTGGCGTCCTTGCGAATTGGGGGGTAGAGTGTTAGAACTAATACCACAGGTGCCCAAGGGACCATGTGTCAGGTACCCCTGGCTGCCTCTAGAGACTGGCCATGCACACTCCTGTGGATAGAGTAGTGTCCACATCTCAGGACACCAAGGACCTTCAAAATGCTCACACCATCTGACCCAGAAAAGTCACTCCCTGAGAGTGACCCTCAGGAAATAATCTCAGGCATGAGTAAAGGCTTACGCTTAAGGACGTTACAAGGGATGGGGGCGGGGACAGGGAGCAGTTTAAATGTCTAGCCGTTATGAAATAAAAATAAAATACTGCAATAAAATAGAGGAATCTCAGTTATAAAGATTAATTGTATCAAAAAGTCCTTGTGACAGGCTAACTAAATAAAGCAGGGAACAAAACACAGTCCGCATGATTATGCCATTTGTATGGGTGCATGTGGCTGGAGCAGACTGAACTTCACAGGGTCTCTGGGCAATGAGACACTGGTTGGTGATTTTTATTTTATTTTCATGTTTTTCTGTATGTTTCAAACTTCCTGAAATATTTTTGAGATCTTTTTACAAGCAGAGCAACCATAACAATTTTTTAAAAAAATAAACGGGGCTGGACATGATGTCAAGAGACTCGAATTTCTTACCCTGGCCTGACTGCCAATTTACTATCTGACTGTGGGCTTGCCAGCTTAGGAGCCCCAAGCCTTGGGGTGCTCACCTGGAAGACAACAACCACCTCTCCACCTGGGGTGCTGTGGGATCCAGCATGACTGGGTCTCTAACAAGACCTCAGCAAAGGGCCCAGTGCCACCATGAAGAAGAACAGACTCACACTCCTCCTACCGCCACGCTAACCATGGTCTTACCTGTGACGAAGGGCAGGGTCTTGGTAGGGGCTTCGGAGCTGGAGAGGACCCGGGGCTGGCAAGTGGGCTCTGGGGTTGGCAGTGAGGCAGGCGCAGCAGGGGAGGACTGAGTCCTAGATAAGAGCCGGTGTCCACCCTGGGCCAGGGGGAGCAGCACAGAGTCCCCAGGGTTCCCTCGGGGCAGCCGCCCAGCCAGACGCTGTCGCTCCCAGAGCAACACCTGAGGGAGACAGAAATGGCCTCAGTCTCCTCGGACTTGCTCCATCTGCTCCTGCCCAAGGCCTGGGGAACCTCAAAGTGGGCCTTTTCCCAAAGACACCCCAGCAGACACCAAGCCCTGCTTCCCACCTGGGCTGTGGCCTTTGACTTTAAGCCCCCAGCAGCTCTCCTGAACACCTGCAGCCCAGACTGCCCATCCACTTCCACTAGAGCTCCTGGGCCCTTGGGTCCACTCTGACCAGGATGTCTGCATCCCCAAGGACTGTGCTACCACCCACAAACACAGGGACATGTATAAGCCACTGAACATATTGTGGACTGTTACCATGTGTTATATAGGTGGAAGTGTGACCCAGCCTGTGCTGAAGTCCCAACCCCTTGTACTTCAGAAAGTGATTTTATTTGGCCCTAGGGTCTTTGCAGAGGTAATCAAGTTAAAATGAGGGTGATTAGGGTACGCGTAATCTAACAGGACTGTTGTGTTTATAAAAAGGGGAAACCTGAACAGAGAAGCAGGCTATGGGAAGACCTGTGTAGACACGGAGAAAATGACTACCTACAGGCCAAACAGAGAACTTTGAAACAGCTCTTTCCCTTACAGCCCTAAACACCTTGATTTCAGACCTCCAAATCTGCAAAATGATAATTTCCTAGTGGACAAGGCACCCATCTGCAGTACTTATTGCAGCAGCCCTAGCAACTAGGGCACCATGTTTGATCCACACAGTGTGAGCGCTCTGCCTCAAGTCCTGCAGCCTGGCTCTGCCCCAGCCAGTCTCAGCCACACTCCTGGATACCAGATAACCAGTCCCAGGCAGAAGTATGGAGCAGGAGTGTGAATGGTGCCATCAGATGCCAACCTCATCGCTAGAAAAGGAACACGGCTCCACACTGAGATTGACAGGCTGCCGGACTGTATGTGTGTGCAAGCGTGCATGCACATGTGGAGGGAGACGTGTGCATACGTGTGAGTCTCCGTGTGCCTGCAGCCATCCTGGATGTGGCTGTAGCACCAAGGTTGTGGTGGGGCAACTACTGGTCCCAGAGCTGACCCTGCACTGATCCTCTCTCTCTCTCCTGCATCTAATGCCAAGCTGTAGATTGAGGGGCCCCCTGGCACAGCTGTACCTGCTGGTGCTGCTGGAGAGGAACAGGGCCCCTGGCCTCGGGCTGCCTATGGCTCGACTCCCTGTGTTCCAGGCCGCCATCTACCACCTGGCCGGCTCCCCCACCATCTGTCTCCAGGTCTTCAGCCGAGGGTATCTGCTGTAGCCGAGGCTTCTCACTTGGTTTGGCTGTTCTCTGGGGAAGGGTGACGGTGAGCTAAGAAGCCCCAGCGGAGCAAGCTGGGGTGGGGTAGGGGATGGAGGACCAGCAAGCTCCACCCATCTTGCTAAGACTCCAGTAGTTACTTCTCTTTTGCCTTTCCAAGTCCCTGCCCTCCCTAAGTCCCTCTTCTTCTGTCAGTCCCCGGGGTCTGCTTAAACACCCTTCAGCACCTCTCTTACCCAATACCACTCACCTTGATCAGCTGGAAGTGAGGTTCGAGCTGCTCCAGGCAGGGCTGCAGGGGGCCCAGCAGTGGGGGAGCGGCAGTGCTGGGGGGCAGGGGCTCCGAGCGGGTCCGGCTAAGTGGCCGGTGGAGGCCTGACCCAGAGAGCCGCTCGGTGGTGAGTAAAGACTGGGCAAAGTGGAAGGGCAGGGGCCCAAGCCCGGGCACTGGAAAGAATGGGGGTGGGGCATAAGGAGGGAACCATGGGGGAACCATGGGCATGGGCTTGGGGCTCAGCAGGGAGATGCACAGGATAGGGGGCTGGAGGGATGGGTCCCTCCCCAAGCTTGGACCTTGGAGGGTTTGGGGATCCAGACCCTTCCCGTGAGAAGCAGCAGCGCTCACCAGTCAGTAGGGGGGCATGAGAGACTGAGGGATCCAGGAGGAGAATGGGCTGCAGGCGAGAGGGCAAATTGCCCCCAGCCTCGGGATCCAGACCATGGGGCAGGAAGAGGGGAGTATGGGAGCTCCCCAGGACTGGACCCCGAGGGCCCAGGGTCGGATGGGTCCTGCGGTCTCCATCAGCCTGAGGGAGAGGCAAGGACAAGTCACAGGGGAGAAGATTCCAGCAGTGGACAGTGAGGGGATGGGATGAGGCGGCAGGAGAAGGATGTAAAAGACGCTGAGGAGCCTGGAGTGGGGAGGGACGCCCCAGCCACTCACCCTGGCGGGGGCGGGCAGTCCCAGTGTAATTGCGGGCAGCAAGGACACTGTCGGCAAGGCGAATGGGGCCAGAGAAGTCTCCTGCAGCCGCAGCCGCTGGCCCAAGAGCGCCTGCCATAGGGAGCAGGGCGACGGGTCACTGGTCCCAGACCTCTAACCCCTGGCACACCTTCCCCAGAACACCCGGAAGGCCCTTGTCGGGGCTGCCCAGACCCTGTGGCCCTGGGCTAGGGTAGGTCTTTGTGTTAGAAAGAGACTGAGCTGCACAACTACCCTAGGAGAGTCTGTACTGGCAAGGCCTTACCTCGGAGCCCAGGACAGGGTTGGGGCCATGCTCGCTGTCATTGGGGGAGCTGCACCCTGATGCGGGCGTGCTGCTACTACTGGGGGAGGAGTCTGAGGGGTGACGAGAAAGGGAGGGTAGTCAGGGCTTGGGGTGGGCAGGAGGGTATAGCCAGGCCCCCTACACAGGATTCCCAAGGGCAGCAGCGCCTGCTTTCTTCCTTGCAGAGCAAGATGGCAACCACCACTAGCCTATAGCATTGTGAGGCAGTTTGATAAAAATGCCCCCTTTTCTGGGCAAATATCAGCTAGGACAGCTAAGCAGGGGCTGGGTTTTCTCCCCACTCACCCTCCTGTGGGACACATGACACACACAGAGACCCCAGAGGGGGGACCCTGTATGGTGAGGCCTGAGCCCACGGGACAGGGGCAGCTGGGGTTTAGGAGAGCAGGGCAGCCCACCTGCCCTGCTGGCCCTTACCTCCAAGGGGCTCCGCAGGTCGCCGCCGGAGACTGGACGGTGCACTCTCCTTCCTGAGCAGTGGGTTTTTCCTTCGCTCCAGGGACTTCTTGGGCTTGTAGCGCAGCTTCAGGTTGGGCTCAGAGGCTGCGGGGGCCCAGTGTTATTCAGGCCCTGTGCCAGCACCCTTCTCCCTCAGCCTTTTAATCCCTTCCTGCTTTCTTCCCAGTCATCTCCATGGTAACAGGTAAGAGATGGCAGAGCAGAGAGGAAGCCACAGCACCTTTGGCCCTCCCCGCCCTGCCCTCCTTTCTGAACCAAATTCCAGATAGTTTTCCTAGGTCTCCTGGAAGGTACCTGCCTCTGTGCCCAGCTTACCTGTCTTACGCAGGGGGAAGTGTTCGGGGGGGTCACTGGGCAGGCTGGGAGTGGGAGGCAGAAAGCTGCTAAGCATGGAGCGGGCAGCTCCTTCTGTGTCCAGGGGCTCAAGAGTTCTGTGGAGCAAGTGCAAAGCTGATCAGAGGGGTGACCTGAGGCCACAGACACCTCACTCTGCACAGGTACCTTCCTAAGCCAGGGCTCCAGGATCTGCCAGGCAGGCAGGTACAGCAGGACTGGGCAGTGTGGGGCTGGCAGGAATAGGGGCCATCTCCAGGTGGCAGCAGTGGGCTACCAGTGCTGCTCCATGGCCACATGGGGTGCTTGGAGGCCAGAATCTAGGGATGGAGGCCAGAATGTGGGTGCTTAGGTGAATGGCCCATGAGGACTATCTACCTTCTGCTGTGAGAACTAGGATATTCCTGTGCTTAGGGGAAGATACAAGGAGAGAAGAGACTTGCGTGTGCAAGAAGGCCAGGGTAGGATGTTGTGTGAGTGTGTGTGGGAAGAGTCTTGGGTGAGGTGGGAAAGTGGGTTAACGGAGAGGAGAGCAGGTATCAGTTGAGAGGCATTTGAGGTACACGACGTTTAAATGGAGGGTGATGGGCCAAGTTTAAATGGAGGGTGATGGGAGAGGGGAAGCTCTGTGTGTGCTCACCACGTAACACAGAGGAAAGAGGAGCTGTGGGAAGCACCCAAGGGACATGTAGGGACAGGTAAGCACCTGTAGGGAATGCTGGCGCTATTGGTATGAACTGTCCTCTCCAGGGCTGCCTGCTGCTTCTTCAGGATCACCTCGGCCAGTTTCTGCTTCACCACACTGCTGGCTACAGCACCTGCAGAAGCAGAAGTCGTGAGTGGGTTGGGTGTGGATGCACAGGTGCCCTCCTGGCACACTCTGCCCATGGCCACCATGCCCCTCTAGTACGCAGTGTCCTACCCAGCAGGTCTTCAGGCGACAGTGAAGCCCAAAGCATTACACCACCCGTGAAGCTTCTGGACACCTCAGGATACCCACCCCCACCTCTGCTCACAGGCAGAGCCAGGTAAGCAGAGAGCACTGCAGTGGGCTGCCACACTCTCAACTCGCCCTGCCAGGCCCAGGGGCACGTCATGGACACCTGAGGAAGGGCATAGGGGTGGGGTGTCCTTACTTCGCTTGCTCTTGTCCTTATTGAGAAGCTGTCGCAGCTCTTGCTCCTGCTGCCCACCCTGCAGTTCGGGCATCGAGGGGTCCATGGAGAGCTGTGGGCAGATGGGTGCAGCTCAGACAGGGCAGGAGTGAAGGACCAAGGCTGGAGTGTAAAGAGGCTGGGGTGGGGGTGGGGGACTCTGTAATTACCCTCATGGGCTCGGCCGGCCGCTGTTGCTGTTGCTGCAGGCCTGCTAGGAAGAGGTGGCGGTGCAGGTGCTGGGGGTGCTGCAGGGCCAGAAGCGGGGCCTCTGGTGGGGGCTCCACTGTGGGCCGCTGGCCCACCCGCAGGTCCATGGGCTGAGTCTGAGAACCTGGCGTGTCTGTACTGGGAGAGGAGCAGCCTGGGGACACAGAAGAAGGGCAGGGTCAGGCAGAAGGACAGTCTGCAGGAACCTGGTCACAACTGAATCAGCCTCAAGTTGACTCAGTGATAGCAAAGTACCCTCAAAGGGTCCTTTCCTCACTTCACCATCACCGGGGTCCTTCGAGCCGATACTCTCAGGCCCACAGGCCTGACTTACCTGTGCCAGGGGCTCCATTCAACTTCATATGCACTCCAGAACTGTGGCTCAATCAGAGGCATCTGACTGAGTGAGAGCACAGTGTCTTCCCACTAAACACGCTCCTCCCCAAGCCTGGGGCGGCATCACTGTGATGGTTTGTGCTGGGCTCTACCCCCTCCTTCCCTTCGCACCCCTGAAAGGAGGGGACCACGCGGGCAGACAAGCCCACTCCGTTCAGCCTGCAGCCCAAAGGGCCTTGGAGGCCCGCTCGGTTGCCACCCTCCAGCTCTTTCCAAGGTCCTAGGATTCAGAAGTGATGCCTGGAGCCCACAGCCAGCCCTGGCTGGCCACCTGAAGCCTGCAGAGCCTGTTTGCAGAGTGGCTTCCTCAGCTTCCCAGTCCCCTCTGAGCTGGCCCTGTGCCTACCCGCTGAGACAGCAGGGCTAGATGCCTCTTCTCCACTGCCCTCCTGCCCACAACAGAAGCACCCTGCCAAGGCCGTGGATGCTCGGGCTGTTTATGGCTGACCACCAGAGCAAGGTCCACGCTCGCATGGTGAGTTCCTCAAAGGCGCAGCCACTGCTGTCTCATGGGCCTGGGGCTCAGGGACACTGGAAAGGCTCCCTGGCAAAACACCCGCTGTGAAGTTAGGAAATGCAACCTCCAAGCCCCACCAACCACCACTAATCGTAATCTTAACAGTCATGTGCTGTGCAAAAGCCCCCATGCTCTGAGAGGTAGCTGTCAGTTATTCAACTAACCCAGGTGAGGAGAGAGGCTCAACAGTGAAGGAGCCTCTTCAAGGTCATCCACTAGTGGTGAAAGGGGTTTCTCCTTGGGCAAAGGAAAATGAATATACGCTGGTGTCACTAAGAGGCATCACTTAAGAGACAGGAGCCAAGCACAAAGGTTCCAATCTTAAACTCCCAGCTACAGGAGAAGCAGATGTGGGCCACAGTGGATAATGCAAGGTTAGGGTGCCCTCACCCTTGTTCATGTGGCCATTCAAGGGATATGAGCTTCATTCTGGCTGAGGCTGGGTGTGCAATGCCAGCACACTCCCGCCCCACGAGAGAGCTCTGTTCTCACAAGTACTGACACCTTTGCTGACACAGAGCTTAGGAAAACCCAAGGTGGCCCACCCACATCTGAGGCCAGCAGCTTCGCCATACATCCGGGGAGCAGCCCTTCAACAGGGGCCCTGTCCCCGGCTCTCAGCACCACTACCACCTGCAGAGCAGAAGGAAAGGCACTGTCTGGAACCCTGGGAATGCCCATCAGGGTGCATTAGCACTGGGTGGCTACATAATCTGGTCTTAACATAGCCTGCCTCAATTTGCCTCCTACATCTGAACACACACCTGCCCCTTTGGCTAGCAGACTCCGCCCTGGTGGAAGCCCATGTGTCTTCTGTCCTCAGAGTTTCTGCTCTCAATGTCCTCACTCTTACATTCCACCTTTCCAAATCCTATCTACTGCTCAGAAGCCAGCCCAAGTCTTCTCTCTTCCTGGACCCAGCTCAGCACCCACACCCTCCCCTCCTGGACTTCACGGTGGCCATCCCACGACAAGCACTGTGTGCGCAGGACCACACTAGGGGAAGCTCCACGGGCAGGGACTTGGTTTTGTCCACTGCTCATTATCTCCAGACCTACAATAATATCTGGCACACAACACGAAATCAATGAACATGGAATCAATGAACGAATCTCTGTACCTCCCCTAAAATGCCTAGGAAGGTGCCCTGGCCCAGATATGAGGTTCACTAATGATTGTTGAATGAATGGATGAACTCACGAATCAGTTTCCTCTCATTTGGCACCAGTCACATATTTCACTATTTTTCTCCTTTTATTGTGTGTCCTGTTTCCCCAACCTGCCTAAAGTTCCACCCCTCTCTAAAGCTGGGATGGAAGCAAGGAAGACACACGGCCATCATTTCTCCTTGCTGTCTAGAATCACAATGCATCAGGCTGTGTGTCCTACACACAGTAGGTCCTCAGTGGACACTGGCTAGAGTTAAACAAGGGGTAACCTCAGTCTTCCAGGCCATATCTAGGCCTGTGGACACATCCTACACCAAGCAGCAGCGGGAAGTCCATTCCAGCCCTTCAGCAGGGTGACCTGGTAGAGGAGGTGTGTGTGGGCCAGCAAGGAGGACCAGGGACAGAACCACCTCATCAGAGGCAGAAGCAGCACAAGGCATCTTTCCACTCTGCTGAGGACTGAATGAGTGAATGAGCAAGAACACAGGAGTCTGTGCATAAATATTATCTTCCTTTCTGTTTCACTAAACCCAGCCAGGACTAGCGGAGCACACCGTGCTTCCCTAGCACTGGGAACAGCCTGGATCAGAGACGCCTCTCTCATCCCCACTCCTCACCCCTTCCCTGTCACCCTAACCTCCCATGCTCGGGTACATCACTCTGCTTCTCAGTCTTGCCCATCCTATGTCCTTCTCTCCTTCCTCTTACACCTTCATCACCATCTCCCTCAAGCCTGATGCTTACTCATGCCAGGGGACTAGGTAGAGGGCTGCCAAGCTCACCCAGCCCCATCTGTAGAAAGAAGAGGGAAAGAGTGAAGGGTGTAGAGAGGGGAGAGGGCAAAGGCTCAGGAGGAGAGAGTTGCACCAGGAGGGCTCCTGGTTGAGAGTGGTCCCTGGCTCCCCCTTCCTCAGCCTACCCCTGAGGGACTCAGATACCTCAGCTGCTTGGGTGCAGTCCACAGTAAGAACCGAAGAAGGCTCCAGCTCAGCCAGCAATGCCATTAGCTCTCCCTGAGGTGGTCAGATACTATCTTCCCTGGGTGGCCAAACCAAGCTCCCATAGCCGGAAGGGAAAGAAGTCCCCTGGGAGATGAGCTGGGGCCAGAGGTGGGAGCATGTGGCTGGAGAGGGAGCTAGGACCTCTGAGGCCTCCCAGGTGGGACACAAAGGAGCCAGAGGGAATGGAGCAGTTTCCGCAGGGCAGGCCTGGGTCTTGATCAGGCCCAATCTGGAGGGAATTGTGAAGTGGCAGGGTCTGGAATACACAGCCCAAGAATCCCATGCTGGGGACTTCTTTTCTCCTACTGTTCCCATCCTGCATCTTGCTGCTTCTGCTTCCCAGAGAGGTAACTCAGTCAATGTCATTCTCTGAAAACGAGCTAGACTTTTTTATTTAACAGTCACCTCTCCCAGGCTTCTGGGCCTTCCGTCTATTCAAAACACAGGTAACCCTAAAGTAGAGCCCCAAGCTAGTCAGCAACAGAAAACCCCCCAGAGAACTCCAAGGCAAGCTGGGAAGGCAGAGGTCATGGGTGAACCCTAAGGCACCTTGCCAAGCTGGACATCTTTCCTCCCAACATCCCCACCCAGGGCCAAGAGACAGGAAACTACAGAGGCTGCCTGAAGGGGCGCTTGCGGGACACCCAGAAGGTCTTCAGGCCAAAAGGGTGTTTTCAAAGGATAGGTGGCAGTTACAGCTCTTTGGACTTAGGCTTCAGGAGCAACTACAGGCACAGGGGAGTCTTACTCAGCCCTCAAATACCAGCACCCCACACTTCAGTTCAATCAGGACACCGCTCTACCTATTCAAATTCTAACCATGCCTTAGGGTTCACCCAAACACATCCAGCTTGAGGCTCGGCCCGACCTCTCCTCTCCTCACTTCCCATGCACATACACTGTGTGTGTGTCTCTGTGAAAGGGTTTGTCAGAATGGAGCCATCTGTACCTGACACCCTGCTGGGCACATGGCAAGCCTGGCTGGCAGCTGGTGAATGCACACAATGACTAACCTGACCACCTGCCTAAGACATCACATGAATATTCCCAAAGGGTTATGAGCCCCAAGGAGCACTCATGCTAGAAGGAAGAGGACTCCCTCCCCCAGGACATAGTAACTCCCACCGTGGGTATGGTAGGATCTCTTCTTTCTTCTGTACGACTGCTCTCCACAGAGGTTTCTGGACTTCTTCCAGGTTCATCTCCCAGAGAGTATGTCAGGCCTTTCACCGACCTCCTGGGAATTCTCTCCTACCACCCTAGGTCCCTGCCCTGCCTGAGGGCTGGCCAGCAGCCTTCATGCTTCAGAGCAGAGGCAGATCCTCTGTGCTTGGCTCCCCTGGTAACCACAGATTTCTGGACACCATGCATTCTCTGGATAGGAGAAAAATTAATGATCCTTGAACTCTGTGGTGTTTGTTACCAGATCCAAAAGAGATGTTTCATGGTGGTGATCTTTGCCATCAACTCTGTCCAGAAAAGCAGCATGCATACACATGGGTGCATGCCCACCGGTAAGAGAGCTGTTTCCAAAATCACTTAGAAGAATTCTGCTTCTCATTCCTCTCTCCCTGGCTGTGTACAGGGGCCAGCAAGTTCACAGTAGCCCGGGGCAACCAAGACAAGACCTGGGAATAACACTCTTTATGTCCCACGAGCAGAAAGGTACCTTATGGCCCCGTCAGTAGCTAACCTTGAGAAAGTAAAGCTGTACCCCATTCTGGCTTAAATGTGGGAACCCCACTCTTCTCATCAGCCTCACTGTTTCTCTCAGAGGGCTGTTACCACTAATTTGGGATCAGACCAAAGTAAACTACTCTCCTTGGAATTCCTGCTACATTCCCTTTTCTTGAAAACATCCAAACCTGGCATAGTGCTGTACACCTGTAATCCCAGCACTTGGGAGGCTGAAACAGGAGGATTGTCACAAGTTTGAGGCCAGCTGGGAATACTTAGTGAATTCAGGGCCAACCCGAACTGCATAGCGAGACCAAAATCCAAAAAGCCCCCAAAAGTACAAGACATAATGTAAGCAAGATCATCCAGGCTTATGAAACAGTTTACTTGGTATGGGATACCTGGACCTGGCAAGTCACTCTCCTGGCCAGACCACCTAATCTCATCCTGAATTAAAAGTTCTAGAAATTGTGTTCCACTGGGCCCAGCCCTCAACAAGCCTAGATGCAAACACCACAGGTCTACCCTATGAGCACCAGGGACTAGCTGGGCTCCCCCTGTTCCTACTTTATCTCCTCAGACCCCAGCCTTGGGTTCAGCCGCTCAGCAGGTATGACTCGGCCCCCCATAGGCTGCACAATTTGGATGGAAGCTAGGGTCCTGCTGACCCCTGCTCTGCCTGCCAGAGGCTTCAGGTACTCATTTGGGGAACAGGGCTTCCCCAGGAGCACTACCACCCAGATGCCCTCTCTCAGCATCTCTGATATCCTTGTTGACACTGCCGACCTGTTCTCACCTCACCAATCACCTGACCAGACAAAGAGGAAGCAGCAGGAAGGCTGGGCCCCAGCTGCAGTGGGGAGGGCAGACAGGCAGGAGGCCAGGCCAGCATTCAGGGTAAACCCCCACGCCCTGGCTTGCAGCCACAATTTTCCATCCCTGACACAGGAGGGACAAAGCTTGGCTAGGCAGAGGGGCTAGCAGGAAAGGTGACATGGCTTTGGGAAGATCCAAGAATGAGCAAAGAGGAAAAGGGACACTATGGCTGCCAGGGTGCCAGGGCTCTGCGACTACGCAGGGCACAGTGCTGAGCCTGGAACAAGCTCTTCCTCCTGGGGAGTTGGCTCCAGCACATGAGAAGATCTGGCAGGGTGTTATAGGTCACGTGGGCAAACCTCTCACTCAGCAGAGGAGGAAAGAGTGAGGCGAAGGTGCTAGGCCTGGGCCAGAGGAGGCCAGGCCAGGGTAAGATGGAGTCCCTAACACAGCTCACTGCCTCCACAGGAGGTCACTGAGCTCAGGGCTGAGGAGAAGGAAGCACGAAGGAGACCTGATTGTCACTTTGAAAGTGTTACAAATATAGCCCATAATCTTAAAAAAAATTACAAATATACTACCTACAGATACTAAAAATATTCCAAGAGCTCCTAAGAAAGTACGAGGGAAAAAATGTAAGTTTCTTATTCATCCCAGGCTGCCTAGAACTTCCCAGGAATTACCTTTTTAGAGTTTCTTGTGTTCTCCCTTCCAGAAATTCTATCACCCACGGCACCAAACTGATTCTTGCTCAGATTCATCGAGAAGTGTCAGGGGATGGTGACACCCACTAGTCCAGATGGAGGCCAGGGTCTGCGGCTTGGAGGGCCCTGGCTTTGAGATCAGGCCAGAAGCACAATTTCACCTGTCCAGGCTTGGCTCCCCCACGGACAATCAGGAGATAAGAGCATTTGCTAGAAGAGGACGGCCTGCTGGGCTTAGCCAAGCCCAGTATGGGGCACCCAGCATATGAGTGCCCCTCAAATTCCCAATTACTCCCATTTGCCTCTTGAACTTTCTCCTTTCAGTGTCAAGTTCCAACCACACACCACTTTCCCCTAGATGCGCTCATGTACGCACCTCTCCCAACTAGTCTCTTCCCTTTGTGTTTCACCTGAAATTTGGTAAGTAACATGAGTTGTTCTAAGTGCCTTGTATTAGCTGATTCGTCTCATCCTCATAACCAACCAATGAGGTTTTCACCCCCACTGTATAGACAGGTAGACTGAGATCCATCAATAGAGTACCTGTCTGAGGTTACTTGGCACACAGTGGCTTGCGTGCTCTCTCAAGCACTTGTACTTCCCACAGGCTTCCCGGTGCAGGACAGGTGTAGGCTCTCAATGCACACAAAGAAAGATGGAAATCTCTCAAGGTCCCTCAGAGCCAGAGCCAGAAGCAATCCCTAGCCCCACTACAGACCAGAAGATGGAGGCCACCCATTTCATCTTCCAGGCATGCAGAAAGACAACCTAAAAGAATCACTTACAGCTACTGCTGATTTGGTAGAAACCAAGTAGTGATTGGAGACTGCACGCTGGGAACCACCTTCTGCCAATAGGCCAGGATCTTAGGGGACCATGTTCCTTGCTCCCAGTACTCACCCATGACCTGTCTCTAGAAGCTTCCAAGTCCCTCTGAAACTCATAAGCATCCCAAAGCAAGCTGCATGGTTTCCCTGTGTGGTAGGACAAGCCATGCCTTGGGGAGGCTCAGCTGGCAGGTGAGCAGCTTGAAATGTCAGCAGGCCAAGGCGGATGCCTCCTGCGGGCCCAAAGCAAGGGGACCAGAGGCCCTACAGACCCGGCAGCTGTGTGCCCAGAGAGCAGGAGGCTGGATGAGGAGGTCTCTTCTGCAGTGAGTGTGCCTGTTTCCCCCACCACTACCACCCCTGGGTGGCAGCTGGGGCCTAGTGGCAACTATTTTTAGCCCTTGACACCTGGGTATTTTGCAGCCGCAGGATGTCCGGTTTGGAGTTTCTTTCTGGGAATCCCACATGCGGCTGTTGTAAACAGCCCCACACAGTGGTGACTCGCACTAGGAGTCAGTCAGCACCCCCCCCCATCTGAGGTGAATCAAACAGGAAGCAGACGTAACCATGGCAGTGGCAGCTTGAGCTCCCCAGGGGTGGGAAGGTGCCAGCCTCTGGCTCCTTGAATCCGATGTTCCATTCACCCTGGTGGCCTCTCCCCATGGTAGAGATACGGCTGATCATGGGCCAGGCTGCAGGTAGCTAAAGTCCCCAGCCCTGGCCCTCTGGACAGCCTGACGATCCTGTGGGCACCCACAGGCCCTACCACCTCCTGGGGCCTCTCAGAGCACCACTCCACTTTACCTGGATGCCCACCGCCTGCTTCCTCCTGGGCACAGGCCTGGCAAGCCCACATCCACTTCCTATCACTGCGGCCTCCTCCTTCCAGCTCTGCCCACTCCTGCACTGCCCTGACCACTTTGGCAATTCCTGAGCAGGTAGGCTCCTTCAGTCCAGTCCACCCTGAACACTCAAAGACGTACGTTCCACATTCACTCTCAACTCCCTACTGCGGTATCTCTAATTCCTAAGATAGGAAGTTCACCAAGCAGTCTAACCACTGCCTTTCTTATCATAAGCAAAACATCCTGAGTAGGCAAGATTTGAAGACCAGCTGAACATAAGGATAAGAGACTAGGTCCTGCTGGCTTCTACCTTCCCTGCCCCCCTCCTCTTGTGCCCCACTTAGACCAGCTGCTCCCTCTTAGCAGCCAGACCAAGCCAGTCTTTCTCAAGTGCTTGCCCCAACAGGAAGCACAGTCACCGCCCCGGGGCTGCCTCTCAGGGTGGCCCCTTCTCCCCTCTGAGGTTCTGCATGCATTCCCTTGCTCTCCTGGTTGGGCTCTGTCAGTCACACCTTGCCTCCTCCGGCCTCCCCATGCACCCCACTCCTGCTAGCCACAGGTCTGCCTCCCTCATTTGCACAGAGCCTGGGCTGTGCTCCTTTGGCTCCTCCTGCCTATGCCGGACGTAGGCTTCTCTGCCCATTCCTGAGTCTGCCAGAAAAACATCCATATTATAATAGTAATACTTACTATACTATTTAATTATTAATTAAATGTATTAGTAATAATAACCATGTGTTAATGCTGACATTGTACCTGTGACTGGGCTAAGCGTTTCACTGGTGTAGTACTATCTCATGGTCCTAGCAGCAGCCCTATAAGGTAGTCACTACTCTCATTTTATAAAGGGAAACTGACCCTTAGATGAGTTAAGAAACCCGCACAGGGCTGGAGTGTAGCTCAGTAGTAAAGGCTGCCCAGCACACAGGAGACCCTGGATTTGATCCTTAGCATGGCAAAAAAAACCCTTGCCCAGGTCACGGGGATGGTGTGTGCGGCTGGCAAGTACAACTAGCTCAGCCTGCCTCCTAGTAGGTGGTAAGGTGAGGCTTCTATGGGGACACTGGAGACAGCAGAGTCCTACACTCCCAGCAGCAGCATGTTCCCGCAAAGTGTACTATGCTCCATCTAAAACCCATCAACAAAAACAAAAACAGAGATCATAATCTTGGCCTGTGTCCCTCACATGCCTTTTGTCACTGGGAGGCTCCCCCCATCTTCACTTCCTTTTTCATCTTCTAATTTCCCTGCTTATTAAATGTGCATTTTACTATTTTATTGTGTTTCCTGTAAGCCACCTCCAGCAGGCTGTAACTAAACAAGCAGACCTCCCAGGGCTGCCTTGGAGGATCGCACACGCTGTGCAAGCACTCTGGAAATTGTCAGGTCCTGTAGAAAATTCACGTTGCATAACCAGAGCAAGTCACCCTGTGAGCAGGAGTGAATTCCCTTGGAAGAAGATGGCCTCCCTCGCTCTCTCTTGTAAGTCTCACACCTGGCAGATGGAAGGGATGGAAGCACCCACTAGTCACCCTCAGGGTAGACTCCTGGGATGAAGTACACAGCCAGACAGCCTGTGGCACCCTTACCTGGGTAGAGGGGAGGCAGGGGACACTGTGTAGACCCTGGCCTAGGGATGGGGCACTCATAACCTAGCAAGCTGAGGCATCTGGATACCAGCCAATACTGGCATGCACAGCAATGCCACATTAATATTAATGACAGCAAATACTTCAGAGGTCCCCAACCCATTGTGCCTTAGTATCCCCTCTTTTGGCCTACTATTTTTGGAAGACAGCAGAGGTCTACTGGACAGATTCACCAGGTATACCAATTCCCTGCTGCAGCTTGCTCTTGATACTAAGTCCGAAGGCATTTTTCCAATCACAAATCCAGCAAGGGCGCTCCTATCACCTTCAGGGAATCCAAGACAGACACAAAGTCCTAGGGATCAATCTGGACAAACTTAAAGACAACTTCCAGTTAACTAGGGACTCAACGAGAAGAAATTTATTGCAATGGAAGGTGAAAATCACGGCTGAGAAAACAATATGCGGAGTGTGATCTCATTTTGGTATAAAGGACAACCTTAAAAGGCACTAAAGAAAGTGGGAAGGTGTGTACTATGGCAGTGATCTCTGACAGCAGTGTGGGAAGATGTTTTTTATTTTGCAATGTGTGCTTCTCTGAATTGTCTGTTAGCCACACTGCACAGAAAGTGCCTGTGCAGTAGTGAGGCGGTACACACACAAGCACACACGTAAGTGAAGAATGCACAGCCATGCAGAAGTCAGGTTCCCGTGAGAACTAGGCCATGGGGCTTTCACCACCTCCACATATTCTCGGACCCTGTGTCCTCTTAAGTTTGTATCTCTGAAGTTCTGTGTTATCTACAACCTAAGAGCATCCTTCACCTCTCCCAAATCACCCTAAGGGCCTAGTCCAGGGTAGGCATAAAGTCAGATCTTAAAGAATGCCTGTTGGCTAAATAACAATCATTTCCTGAAAGAAATGCCTCATGCTTCTTCCAGGGCTGTTGTGCTGGGAATACTCACAGCTGACATCACAGACCTGCCCACCCTTCTCTACTTCATGTTCCTCTTAAGAACTGCCAGGGAGGGGCTAAAATAAAGGTCACTGATGCAGATGCTGGCAAGGTACTCCATAGTGGGGGCCAATAGGGGCGGCCTGACCTAGCCCCTCCCTAGGCCAACATGGTTGCCCCCCCCCCAGTGCCAGCTGGCTTCAAGGCCTGGGGTCCCCCTCATCCTGCCTCACTGGGAAGGGAGTGAAGGAAAGAAGGGGTCCACCCACTGACTTCTGGCTAGAGACTCCTGCTCTTCCAGACTCTTATGGGTGGGGAAATCTGGAGCAGGAATTTGGCCTGGTTTTTCTGTGAACTGGGGCTGGGCCCAGTTTCGGTTCTTCATGTCTTCGATATTCCCTATCCCTGACCTTCAAAAACATGAACAACAACATCAACAATAATGATGAACATTCACTGTGCACTGATTTCATACGAGGCACACAGCTAATTTTATTTACGTATCTCCTTTTTTATAGCAACTCTGTGAGATTGAAACTGTAATTACATTCATATTACAGATGAAGAAAGTGAGACACAGAGGGAAAGGTACCCAAAGGTCTCACACTCAGCAGTTAGCAGGGCAAACAGAATTCTGCCAGGGCTACGCATTCTTCCTTCTAGCTCCTTAGAGGAATGGGAACAAGGGGTCCGATGTGTGATAACTAGCATCTTCAGGGAATCCACCAAATGTTTACGTGAGAAAAAAATTCCCCGAAAAGACGAGGAAAGGAACACTTGGTACCCTCAGCATCATTTCACAAGGTCTCACAGCCATTCAGCTGGAATTCAAACCCAGCCTTTAGGCCTCGGAGTGGCACACTTCTCCCCCAAATCATACAATCCCCTGGTCCAGTTCTCCAGATGGTGCTGAAGGCCTGCAAGGAAGGGTGGCAATCTCCTCTAGCTCTGGACCTCTGGGGACCAAAGCCCGTGCGCAACGGCAGCCGCCGGGTCGCAGGGGCGGTGCTGCGCCTGCACCTCGTCAGCGTCCCCGCGGTGACTCACTCCAGGGACCCAGGGGAAGCACAGCCCAGTTTGCACCGCCGCCCCGCCTCCAGCTCCCCGCCTCCACGTTTGCTAACCGAAACCCGGCTGTTGCTATTTTTAACCCTCCAGCTCCCCCTTGCCTGGGGCTCCCCCCCTTCACCCCCCACGCCCCTGCCCTAACTGGGTGCCACCAGTCCGTCATTCTGAGAGCAGTTCTACAACCTGAACGCCCCGAAGGGCACAGCGGATGCCCCGGACGTTTGGCCCAGGTTTGTGGGGCAGGCAAAACAAGCCGTTTGCAGCCCTGTCGCCAAATTCCCCCACCCCGGACTCTTTCCGAACCTGTGACTCCCAGCTTGCCCTGCCCCTCCTGCCATCCTGGAGGGTGGGGAAGGGGAATGAGACATCTCAGGCTGGAGGCCAACCAGGGAGCCAGAGCATGAGAAGTGCTCTGCAGGAGCTAGGCAAGGAAATGGGATCCCCTCATTACCCCCAGCTTGTGAGGCTGGCCTTAAAAGCCTGATGTTTCTGAGCATCCCTGCAGGCAACACGGGGGGGGGGGGGTGGCGACAGGGTGGGGACAGTGACTGTAGCCTAGCACCTCTTCATTAGAAGCTGCAGTGCAGCTCTGGCAGAGAAGGTCCAGGAGGCAGTGTCTGGAGTGGGTAGGAGAGTTAGAAGAGGCCAATGTGGAAGGACTGCAGCCTCAGCAGTAAGAACTGCAGGAAAGTGGACCAACGCTCTTCTCTTGAGGCTCCTCTAATCCTAGGTCCTTAAGGAAAGGGCTGCACCTTCCTGCAGAGAAGCTCTGGGCCTCCCACAACCTTTGACACAGGACAGGCTGGAGGTGAAAGGGCAGAAGGCAGCCAGCCCACAGCAGGAACTTTGGGCTCAAGTTGCTGATATGGAAGTTAACCCCCTGAGACAGGGGTGAGGGGCAGGACTGCAGGTGGACCCCAGGGGTCCTTTCTTTCCAATAGACAAAAAACAGGTGGTTTGAACCCTCAGCCTGCTGGTCTCAGAGACCCACCCAGTTTGGGGAGCTGATGCCAAGGGCCCAGGAGAGGCTCTCCAGAGCCTAGTCAAAGGGCCACCTGCACTCAGGTCCCCTCCAGCCCACTCCTGTCCTGGGCTCTGCAAGGCCAGCCTCTCCTAGGCCAGCCCTTTTTTGATGGCTATGTCCTTTCTCCTGGGGCCCAGATCCTCTCTAAGGCTGGACCCACTGTCTCCATGGTGATTGCTGATCCAGGTAAATGAATTCCACTTGCCACAGAAGCAGCCAGGCTAGACCTAGAAGGGAGGAGTTTCGCACAGTCCTTCCTGGTGGGGAGATGAGGGCAAAGGGAAGAAGGTGAATCAGGAGAGTCAAGGAAGGGCTGGTGCTCGAAGCTCCTAGAGAGACTGCCTTCTTCCTAGCATTCAGTACAGCCACTGGGCCCTGGACTCAACTCCCAAGCAAAGGCATGGCCTTGACTTAGGCCCCCTTTGGCTCTCTGTGCTTCTTTCTCTACTTGCCAACCTTTGGGGGCTGCCTGAGAGAGGAGATTCTGCTGTCTTCATGCCAGGAGAGAGGCCAGCAATTCAGCTTTCATCCTCAGCCCAGCTCAGCCCATATCTCCCACCTGGATCTAGGTGGTCCCTGAACATGGCTCAGCAGGTGATCTGGAGAGGTGAGGGAGGGCATTAATGTCACCTTCTCAGCAGGCCTCCCACAGCCACCCTATCGCAGGAAGTTTCAACTTGTTATTTTTTATTGTTGCACCTGGTTTATTTCCTATTTATAGGGCTTATCATAATGCATAACTAGTCATTTAGACTCATTCCTTTACTTGCTAGCTTGTTCTTGTTTGTCTCCTCCACTAGAGTGGAAGTTCCCTGAGGTCAGATGTTGTACCTCTGTGTTCACTGCGCATCTGTGCCCACTATGTGGTACACAGAATGCTCAGCAAGCACCCAATGAATGGATGCAGTGCTGAATGAGCAGCTTGGTGAATGAGGAGCCCTGGCTGCCAGCACTGACCTTTGGGTTGATGCTCAACAGTTCCAGGATTCTGCCTAAGGAGCAGGAAGCAGGATGTAACAACAGCATGGTCAGGAAAGCTGGGACCCCAAAAGAAAGGCTAGCCTGGCCGGGGGATTTAGCTCAGTGGCGTAAGCGCTTGCCTGGCAAGCACAAGGTCGTGAGTGCGATCCCTGGTACCAAGAAAAGAAAAGAAAAGAAAAGAAAAGAAAAGAAAAGAAAAGAAAAGAAGAAAGGCTAGCCCTATCAGGCTTAGCATTTACACCAGGCCAATCTGGCCCCTTTCGTCACACTGTGTGTGTGTGTGTGTGTGTGTGTGTGTGTGTGTGTGTGTGTGCTCTCTGTGTGAGTACTAACTCTTGCCTAGACAGGTCTTCGAAGGCTTATGTTGTGTCCTGGTTCTTCCTTATTTTTTGTTTTCAACACTGAGAATTGAACCCAGGACCTTCACGACATGCTACATCCCCAGGCCATTTTCCATGTTGAGAACGAGTCTCATTATGTTGCCCATACCAGGTTTAAACTTTTGATTCTTCTGCCTCAGCCTCCCAGAGGACAAGGATTATACGCACGTGTCACCAATCCTACATGATTCTTCTTAATAGCCCTGCGACTTTGGGCAAGCTGCATACCTTTCACAGGTCTGTTTCTTCGTATTAAAAAAATTTTTTTTGCCCTCAAACAAAAAATAGTTTGTACCAGAATCACCTAAGTGCATGTTAAAATCCAGATTCCTGGCTGAGTGTGGTGACACAGGCCTATAATCCCAGCACTCTAGGAAACTGAGGCAGAATTAAAAGTTCAAATCCAGTCCAGGGAATTTAGCAACTTAGTGACACCCTGTTTCAAACAACAAAAAGGAACTAGGGCTGTATGTAGTTCAGTGTAAAGGTCCTGGATTCAATCCCCAGAGCGCACGCGCGCGCACACATACACACACACAGGTTCCAGATTCTTAGGCAGTTTCTGAGTCAGAATAAGAAAAGAAATAGAGCCTGAGGATGTTTGCAACACATCCCCTGTGTTACTCTGAAGCAAAAGGCCTAAGACCTGGCATAAGAACAGTGTAGGAGAAGGTGCTTTACAAATAAATATCTGGACTTCTATTAAAAAGCCACTGCTGCACAGATAAAGAGCCTCCCCAAACCCACTTTATACACCCTCCCCACTGAGCCATAAACTGCAAAGGTATACCCTATCCAGATGCTGCACATCTGTACTATATGTATTAATGCCACCAAAACACCCAACACAGAGCCATCAAATGGATCACAAATTATCACAGACCTACCACAACATACACAGCCTGGCACAAACACTCAAGACACCTACCACACACTCAGCACACACAAGTCACATGGAGACCCACACTAAACAGACGCTATCCTGAATTTATTTTGCCACTGGGAACTGGTCCAGGACCCAAGGAGTTATGCTCTGCAGATGAAAACATCCCTCCCGCCTCTGCCACTCCCACCCTTACCCCTGGCCCCAGACAGGCCACTGTCCACGTCCCCCTGCTGTGGCTGAAGCAGGCAGTAGAAAGAGATGGGACAAGAGGAGGCAGAGGCCGAAGCTAGTGACTCAAGCTGCTTGGAGCCCTCCCCAAAGTCCAGTACCCTCCTCCCTTCTCTTGCTCCCCAGGAGATGCCAGAGGGCCTCCAACCAACCCCTAAGTCAGTGCTTGCTCAGGCCACTGGCCTAAATTCCCAGAACCTGGTCCTAGGGAGCCAGAAAGATTAAAAGGTGGCTAAATTTGGGGGCTCCTCCGAGGAAAGGGCTGTCAGAGGGTACCTTCCTGCAGCCCTAAGGCCTAGGTCCTCCAGGGAAGGTTTCCACAGAAACGGGAAAATATTACAAGGAAACACAATACCCGGCAGGGTCACCTGCTGACCAGGCTTCCTGCTGTGTTGCCCACCCCCATGTCATTGCCCTCACAGCCTCCTTCTCCAGCCTCAGCCCTGGACTCCTGGCCAGCACCCTCTTTCCTGCTTCCCCTGGGAAGGGGTGGGGGGAAAGGAGCCTCAAGCTGAAACTCAGCCCCCAAACGACATCAAGGATGGCCCAGAGCTGAGCCCCCCACTCCTAATCCCTACCATCCCCACCACCACAGGAAATCAAGGTTTCCTGCCCCAGAGGAAGTGCCCATCTAGTGAACAAATCCAACACACACAAACACAGTCCTGGGAGCTTGGGCCTCCATGGGACAGATGCCCTCCCCAGGCCCCAGGCCTTACTCAGGTCTTGCTTCCAGCAATAACCCACACAGCACTGGAGGCCCCAGCCCACATGTGACTAAGGATGGGCCAGGGCCAGGAGAATGGGTACTGCCAGAGGCACAAGGCCTAGTCCCAGCCCCACTCAAACTGCCATTCCGTGGCTGGGCGACCTGGCCTTGCATTAGCTCATCTTCTCTCAGGCCTCTGCCAACTTCAAAACTATCAGCTCTTAATGAAAGGCCAAGAGAAGGAAGACAAAGGGGAGGTGGAGCTACAGAGGCTTCTGTCTTCCAGGTCCTAGGCAAGCATGCTTACAGCTACAAGAGGGTCCCCCTTCTCAATCACCCCCCAACATATGAGTTTCCTCTTGCCCAAGGGTTTTATATCAGAACTGAGAAAGCTCCAACTCTTGTGACCAAAAGTCACCAAGAACTAAAGCTGAGGTCTGTTATCCCTAAGTGAAGTGGGGGACATAATAGTCTCCCACTGGACACTGACTTTTCTCTTTACAGCCAGCCCTTCTGCCTGTGCTTCCTGGGAAGTACACTTAGAATGCCCTCCCCACTTCAGCAATGGGGAAACTGAGCTTCAGTGGCCATCTTGGAAATACAACCTTCCCTGCCTCAGGATCTCAGGGTAAGCCCTGGTGACCAGAGACACCCGCTCAGCAGCTGAACTAAGGGGCAGTGGCCTCAGGAAAAGGTTATCCCAAACCAACAGCAAGGGGAGGCTCTGAGCTTGACTTTGCTGGGAGAAGATGGACATCCCAGTAAATCCAGGACTTGGTCCAGTCTCAGTTCACTGGGTAACACACATTGGGACTTCTGGGTGCCTCAGTTTCCCTCAGCAGTGATTGCAGAGAAGTACCTAGTAACTGAGGTGGGTAGAAAGCAGGGAAAAGTGGAGAGGTAAGTATATGCAATGACAAGAAAAAGAGATGGTTTACAGAATCCAGAGATGGGCCAGTGAAGGTACTATACCAGAAGGCAGAAGGCATGAGGAGGGAGGTAGGCCTGGAAATAAACCTCTCCGGTGCTGTTGGGGAGAAACAGGCCACCAGTTACCCTCTTAGAGGGTAGGAACCTGAGTCACAGTCTCCTGCCTTCCAGCCCCGTGGCTGGACAGGGATCTGCAGGAAGGTGCCTGTGGGTTCAAGTGCAAGTCTGCAGAACAGGCTGATAAGCCCAGATAGATGCTGAGTTCACCTCGGGGCTGCTGAGCACCAGTGCCCCATTCTCGCCCCAGACATTGGCAGGAGAGCTGGGTAGGCATCAAGTAGATGCCAAACAGGGGCATGGGAAGGGGTGGCAAGATTCCCAACAGCTAGCAGGACACAAAATGACTGCGAAGCAGCGGTGGCTGGCCCAAAAGGGCAGCCAGAGGGGAAGAGGTGGGGATGGAGGGCGTTGGGTGGCCTGCAGGCCCGAGGGCTCTCTCCAATCTGCAGGCCTAGAAACTCTGGTCGTGGGACGCCAGATTTGCCCTGCTCTGCCCACCACCACCATCAGACCCCGGGCCCAGAAGGGGGCACACATCCAGTTCCCCAGTCCTCTCTACATGGCCCGCAGTTCCCACCTCCCTGCGCCCCTACAGGCACAACTCTTTCGGGCACAGGTGTCTCCTCGCCCTCAAGGGAGAGCGAGAGTCCGGGACGATGCTCGGAGACACCAGTCACTCTCTCGGACGGACCAGGAGAGGGCCCACTTCGCTGCTGCCCTCTAGTCCCGCAAACCCAGCCCCGACTCAGTGGGTCCTACCCTTTGCCCCCGCGCTTCTAAACCTCCTGGTCCCTAGCACCGCCCCCCTCCCCGGGCTGCGGCGGGAGTCCCCGCTCCCCGGGGCCCCGTCTCGTTCTCCCGGGAACGGGGGTGATGGAACGCCGGGCCCTTCACTGCAGCCCGCGGCCTCCGACTCCCTCCCTCAGGCCTGTCGCTGCCCCGGAGCAGGCGGATGTGGGCGCCCCGCGGGAGGCCCGAGCCCTTCGGCCCCGGAACCGGCCGGGGCAGGGAGCCGGCCAGAGCCCCGCCAAGACGCGCGGGGCGGGCGCGGCCGGGGGCGCACGCCGGGCCGGGCCGGGCCGCGGGGCCGGAGCCGAGCCCGAGCTAGAGCCGGGAGGGCGGCTCAGGGAGCCGCGCGCAGGGCGGGGCGGGGGGCGGCCGCCCGTACTCACCGGCGCCGAGGCTGTGCATCCAGGGGCCGGGGCCCTCAGAGCGGGGGGCTCATGGCGGGGCCGGGGGCTGGGGCGCCGGCCTCACATCCCCCCGGTCGCCGGAGGCTGCAGAGCGACTGCGAGACGGCGAGAGGAAGGGAGGGGGCCGGGAGGGGGAGGGCCCTGGCAGCCCGGCCGGCCGGGTAGGATGACAATGGAAGGAAATGCTTTATCTGAGTCTGAGAGCGGGCCAAGGGGGAGGGGAGGAGGGGGCAGGCGCTCGGGCCCTGGGACACACCACCCCGGCAGACGCCGCACGGCGCGGCGCCGCAGCGGGCCACAGGCTCGGAGCGCGGCCGGGTCACCCGGGACGCCGAGCCGAACCCGGAACGTGGGACGCTGCGCCGCCCGCGCGTAGCCGCCAAGCCACAGCCGCCGCGCGGCGCTCGGACCCGCGCACAATTCCCGGAAACCCAGATACCTGAGCGCACGCACCCTCGCAGACACAACGTACACGGGCGTGCATCCATGTTTACAAAGGAGCAGGATTATTTACACAGACACACGCTTCGGGGAAGGACCCCAGTGCACACATCTACGTACACACACAGTTCACCAGCAAATAGCCACACAGAGGGGCTGCCAGGCACGCCTGGAGTCCCATGCGAGGTCCCATGCGAGGATCCCAGACGGACGGACGGACACACACACACACACACACACACACACACACACACACACGACTCGCCCAGGAAAGCTCCAGGATCTGATTTGAATGACTTCCCAGCCCTCCCCCACTGGCAACCCCCCCCCACCCCCGCCTGCCGAGGGGAACTGAAGGGTCCAGCCTGTTCCTATTAAAAGAAAAAGTGGATGGGGGTAGTGCGGATATTTTGAAAGTTTTCTTTTTTTAAGGAAATTTCTCAGGGGATTTCCTTCCCTCCTTTCCTCTTCCTCTCTTCCTCCCATTCCTCTGCCTCCACAACCCACCTCCTTCTTTCCCCCTCCCGGTCCCTATGAGTCAAACTTTAGCAATGTGCCCAGTGTCCCCCAGTGCATTACAGCGGATCACAGAAATGTTCCAGTCTGTGAATCGGAATGCAGCCGCCTCCAACCCTCCCTCAGCTAATAAACTCAGTTCAGGGATGGCTTTGCACAACCCTCCACCCCCCACCCCCCACACACACCCCTTTAGGCTGGAGAGAAGGTCAGATTCAGGGGTCAGGGGCTGAGGACCTCCCCATTGTGCTTCCTGGCCTAGCCTACAGCAGGGGTCAGCCTCCCGCAGTCTGTTGAGTCGGAAAGCTCCCATGACTGGAAGAGAGGCCTCTGACCCAAGACCACTGGGCTCGCCTACAATGTGAGGTCCACTGGAAATCAGGGAACAGCTTCCCTCCATGCCTAACCTACTCCCTCAATTCTAGGAACCCCCACAATCTGTACAGAGGGAGATTGAGGCAGATCCAGATTAGAAGCAAGAGTCCACAGGGGCTTAGAAGGGCTTGACCATGCTAAAGATGAACTTCTGACCACAGATTTCTTGTTCTCCGTCACAGCTCAGGCCTCACTGCCCATTGCTACCTGTAGTACTTAGCATGTGGTTTCCTATTTTATTCCTTTCTTGTGCCAGAGCTCATTCAGCAGGTAGATAAAGCCACTCTATGTGTTAGTTTATCCTCACAAACTCCTCTTCTAACCTCCAAGCCCTTCACACACACACATCCCTGCCCAGTGCCTCCTGGTACTTACTGCTCAGTGATGCTTGTTGCTTTTGTTACTACTGTTACTTCAGCCAGACCGGACTGCAAGCTGTTTCCCATCACATCCCGTTCCGTACTTTCCTACCCCCTTGCCTGGCTCATCTTGTTCCCTTCAAAATGAGCACCCTCCCAAGTTCCTTCCCACAGATAGAGGGATTCTTTTCCTTCCTGTAAAGGACTATGCTGCTCTTTTCTCTTTACTGACACTTTTACTCACCTATTTGTCTATTCGTCGTACTCTCTTCTCTTTTCCTCAACAGCATTCAAGAATGAATGCCCAGCTTGAAGGCTTCAGCCACTACCTAGCTACTGCCTTAATCATGGCTGCATTTCTTGCAGTGTATTGCACAAAATTCAGACTGAGTTCAGTTGGGATAGAATGCATGGCCTTCAAGGACCACCCTCCAGCTGGACACCCCAATCTACCCTTCTGCCCCATGACTACCCGTGTGACTCTGTAAGGCACCTGCTTTTCCAGCCAGATGTCTTGTCCCTAGCCCTCACTTTCAAGCCAAAATCATCCTCTTTCCAAATCCCTCCGGAGGCTCCAGAAAAACTGTCGTTACTGCACACTCCAGTCCCCCAGCTGTCTCCCTCTTGTAGCCCCACAATGCACCTCCTTTCCCAGCCCCACTTCCAGCTTTGCTTGTAGTTATTTGTGTTCTCAAGTCAGGCCTTTGTTCATGTCTGGCTGTGCATCATTCATATATTTGTTTGCCTTCTCTTCTTAACCTGACTATTAACTTGTGAATAATCCAGAGATGTCTGATTGCCTGTCTATCCCCATAGTACCCAACATGTGCCTTACTATACACACCAGGACTTACTGTCCTCAAACTATAGGCATAGGGAAAGACAGCACTTGTGACCTGCCTCTGGGATGCTGGACCATGCCCATCCGTCTCTTGCCAGATTGACTTACCACTCTACCAGTCCCTGCCCTATGGTGGAGTCTTAAGCCAGTTTTGAAATCATATGTTCCCTGTAGGAATATGTTAGAGAACCTCCAGGAACCTTTAGAGACGTTAGACAGAAAAATGCAAGCTACCTGTTTCGCTTCTCCCGTGGTTACCAGGGAAAACTTAAGAAAGTTTCCAAAGTCTGGATCTCATGGTCTTTTTAGCTAAACATCTGGCACAGGAACTGGGCCAAGAGAGCATACCTGGGCTTCCTCTAGTCTCCTGGAGGTCTCTGGCCAGTGAAAAGTTTCTCTTTAGGGCTGTCAGCCTCCTTGACCTTCTCCTTCTTTCCTTTTGCCAATTGTTTACCATGCAGCAGCCTATGCTAGCTCCTGGACAAACATTAGATCATTTTTTCTTAACAATAATCTTTGTTATGCTCATGAATAAAGTATAGCCCATAAAGATGAAGAAACCTGATCAAAGTTGCACAATGAGCAACTTACAAGGGCCATTCATTCAGTCCTTGAATATTATTGGTTCATTAAATTCATTCATTCAATGAATATTTATTCTTGCTGATCTCACTGCCTACTTTGTGCCAGGATTCAAAGTTCCAGAAAGTCATCAGGTCTAAAGCTCAGAACTCTGAAACCACTCCTGTTCTAACCTTTTAGATGTGATGGCTGAAGTCCCACAAGTCCTCTTGAAGGCTGCGCTTATTCTAACACTCTCCATTTGAAGTCTCAGAAAGTGTTATTTCCCAAGGCCTCTGTGAGGTCAGAGTGGACAGCCATTGCATAGGATTGAGTCAGGCCTTGTGCTCCAGTTCTGGATCTGGGATCAAATCCCAATACATAGAGTTTTAGACTTACATATTAGTAAGGAGGGTCAGGTCTCCAACTCCAAATAAAGAGTTTCATGGAGCCAGACGTAAGAAGTAGAAGGAAGGAAGTGGAGGAGAGAGGGAGGGGTGGGGAGAGGAAGGAAAAATAATTTAGGATTTGTTGAGTGTCTCTTATGTATCATGTGCTGTTCAAGGCCTTTTCACTTATATGTTGTTATTATCCCCATTGTTTTAGTGAGCAAACTAAAGTTCAGAAACACAAAATGATTTGCTGAAGGTCACAGAGCCAGTAAGTGACTTGATCTCAAGTGTGTCTGACTCAGGGCCCATATAATTTCTCCTACAAGAACAGAACAATGGAGAAGCTCTGCCAGGATCTCCTGCCCAGTGTAGCCTGTTTTCTTGAAGTCCTTGTTGATCTATGTTTGTCATCGGAGACGCCAAGTTTCCTGCCTTGTTGACCCCAGCCATGTGGCCCCATCATCATGCTTCTGTTGCCTTGCATAGATAGGATCAAGGAGCTGTATAAGTGTTCTGTGTATGCTGGGGGATGTGGCTTTCGGGTGCGTTAGGCGGACCCCTTTTCAGTATTTCAAGGATCTGAGACAGGGTTGCACATGCTTCTGGGCCATAATTGAATGGATACTCCAAGAAAATGCTGATGCATGGCTACTGGCCCAGATGACACAGGCTGGCTGGGGAGATGACCTTGGGGACTGAGGCAGTTGAAGAACTAAGCAGGTCCCTTCCCCCGTCCCCTCACCTCCCTCCAGAGTCAACAAAGGTGATGCGGTTTCCCCTGTGGTCTGTTGCCCTAGACACCTGCAGTTCTGAGTAGATGTGTATGTGCCTATATGCCAGCAGTGTGGTATGGGGACACAAGGAGAGAGGACTGGGACAGGATGGGGAGGGGCAGGAAGTCAAAGATAGAGTCCCTTCAACCCCAAGATGGAGAAGGTACAACAAATGAGAAAGATGGCAAAGGATATCGCCTTCACAACCCCAGCTCCCAAATGAGAAACATAAAAAGAGAGGTGGAAGAGAAGCATTGTGGGTATTGACTCTGGGCCTAAGTCAGGGAACTTGAGTTCTAGGCCCATTGTGCCAAACTTCTTGGACTTTACCTTTTTCTTTTCCTTTTTGCCAAAGCTAGGAGTTAAACCCAGGATCTTCACTACTAAAGTACATCTCCAGCCCTTTCTTCATTTTGAGATAGGGTCTCGCTAAGTTGCACAGGCTGGGCTCAAACTCGTTTTTTTTGTTGTTTTTTTTTTTTGGTACTGGGGATCAAACTCACGACCTAGAACTTGCCAGGCGGGTGCTCATGCCACTGAGCTAAATCCCCAGCCCTGGGCTCAAACTCTTGATCCTGTGTCCTCAGCTTTCCGTGTGTTCCAGCTGCAGGTGGCACCATCATGCCTAACTATGGATCATAGCTTTCCAGGTCTCCATTTTTTTTTTTTTTTTTTTTGGTACCAGGGACTGCACTGACTGTGCGATTGCAAGGCAGACGCTTATGCCACTGAGCTAAATCCTCAGCCCTGTAGGTCTCCATTTTATAATAGAAATATTTTGGCTGTTCTGAAGTCCTACAAATAGTATATGCAAAAGTTTTTACCACTGCTTTACTTTGGTTTTTTTTTTGTAACTTTTAAAATTTTATTTTAAAGGGGGTAAAATTAAACACAACAAAACAGAACAGAACGGGACATAAGAAAGCATAAATTTCAAAGCTAGACAACCAGAGATCTTCACTATCTGTCATATTGTCTCTTGTTTTCTTCTAAATGGTTGTCCATATCTTTGCATATGGGGAGCTCGTACTAAATAACATAGCCAATGTTTTCACAAGATGTATAGTTAACTGGCTCCCACTTGCTGGGGGGGGCACAGGACAGGGGACAGGACGACATGAGATGTTCGATTCTTAGCCTTCGTGCCAGCAGTCTCACAGCCACCCCCCAGAGAGAGGAGGAGCTCCTTGTTCTCCTGGCACCCCGAGTCAACCGAAAGGTGCAGGTCCCGAGGCGCCAGGGTCTCTTCCCTGCAGGCCCCCCAAAGTCCGCCATACTCACCTGCTATTTCTTTCTGATGAATTGACCATTCCATTTCCAAAGTTCTGAAATGGCCAACAGACCACAGAAAAAAATTCTCTTTAGGCTCCTGTTTGAAACCAGCAGCTATAGCAATCTGCTGGCCTTGCTTCAGGGCCATTTTGTTTTGTTTTTAACATCCCTTGATCTCTTTAAAAGTATCACTGTGAGTTTTAAAATCATTGTCCTGATAGCATATGAAATATTGTCATTTCTTACTCTTGATCCTGGACAAGCAACACACACACACACACACACACACACACACACGCATGCACACACATGCACACACGTATGTGAATGTTAAAGATAAAAACAAAAACACGGCTCCTGCCCTCATATTGATCACAATGTGTGGAGGAAACCAAACAAATACGTACCATACCTGAAAACCTCTTACAAAGCCAATTATTTAAGAAAAACTTCACAATCTGTGTGATGTTGGCCAAGTCACAGCCTCTCTAAAAGCCTCAGTTTGTTCATCTCCCACACAGGGAGGCTGGTTTAGATCATTGCTACTTATTTGTTGTGAGTCTAAAACTATTTTCTGGTTCTGTTATTCCAGGAGTAGATGAGTACTTGGCAAAAAGGAGAGACTTGAGCAGATTGAGGCAGAACACAGCCTGGATGAAGTAGTGTCAGAAGGTTTTGAAGGAGCCCAGAAACGTGAATCAGTGCAGAGGGAGCAGGGGGGTGACATTCCAGATAGGGAGAATGGCATGTGCACAGGCGAGGCCAGGAAGCACAGGGGTGGCAAACAGATTAGCAAGCCTCAAGAATGAGGTTGGTGAGGGCTGGAGATGAGGGGAGGAAGTTAGGAGAGGAAGGGGAGAAGGGACAGTCCCAAGGGCTGAGTCGCCAGGCTGGGAAAGTGGGAGAGGAATATGGGTGGAAAGAGACTCAGCCCCAGAGGCTGTGCCAAAGCCCTTCTAGACAAACTCCACCCAGAAGAGAAAGCAAGCTCCCCTTGCCAAGAGGCCCCACCCTCCAGGGAAAGCCCTTCCCACCCTCTCTCCCTCCTTTCCCAACCCATTCGCATCCCTAACCCGAGGTAAGCCAGGACCCCTTCCAGCCAGGGCCTTGTTTCTGGCCAAACAGATGGATAGGGGCATCCCACACCCTCCGATGACAACATTTTGTTGCAGCAAAATGATAATATGACAATAATAATGAAGATAATATGTACTACCTGTCACCTACCCTCTGGTAAAACCCCACCAAGGCAAATCCTTAGCCTGTGACCATTCTGTTTACTAGAATCTGCTTCTGAGAGTTACAAGTGATGTATCAGATTATACAGGCTGACACTGGGCTGACACCATATCTCAACTAAAGAGCCCCAGTCAGATTCTGCAGTTGGGGGCTCCCTGATGTAATGCACACCACTCCTGTTACTGATAAAGGAAACTAAGGATGTGAGAGGGAAATATCTTGCCAAAGATGACATAGTTAATGAACCCCAGGGCAGACAGAGAACTCAGGCCTCCTGGCTTCTAGGTCAGTCCTCCTTCCCCAGTCAGGCGGCGCAGCTGGAGATACCTGTGCCAGCTGAGATTATGGTCAGGGAGGCAGCCACTGGCCCACGCTATAATCATGAGTGAGAAGAAATTCGTCTGAGTTGCAAAATGCCTTTCCGCAGGCAGTTTACAATTAGTCGCTCCAGTAGGCCCCCGAAGGGAAGCTATGGTCTACTCTCTAGCCAGCCTGAGGATCAATCTTGCCGAATCCCGCAGCATGGTACCCGTTCGCTTATGCTGCTGAGCTAAATCCCCAGCCCTTGCCCCTCTTCCTTAAAAGGAAAGTCTCTCAGGGTGCATTTGGATACCCCATCTTTGAGGGAGTGGAAACCCCTAGAGATGAATCAAGGAGGAGGGTGGCTCATCTAAGAGGGTATGTCTTTGCTAATACCTTTAGATACCCCGTGTATCCAAGATCCTGCCACTCTCTTCATCTGCTTGTGTTTATTGAGCACCTACTCCACACCACTCACTGGGCCAGGTGCTTGGGCACAGGGGCAAAATTAGCACAGTCACTTCCATACTTGTGATTTCCTGGGGCATAGTCTGAAGAAAAGGCTTGGACACAGAGACTGACAAGAGAGGCCAGTAGCATAACTGCAGAGGAGATGGTGTCCTAGAGTCACCGACAGTCCCATTGGAAGGGGCCCGACAGGTCATCAGGCCATTATGGTCTGGGGCAATTGTTTGCATTCACTACTCACTCTGTACTGGGTATCTGGGGAACCTGGAACAGGGATTCCAAAAACTCACCCAACCAGATCTCTCTCTCCAGCTTGGTCTGAGTGGCCAGGGTTGGGAGGCCAGATATAGACCAAGCCTGTCCCTTTTGGCAGCCCTGAGGTCTGGGCTTGAGGTCATGTAAAGATGTGGACAGACGTGATGGTGCACAGCTATAAGCTCAGCTAGGGAGAAGACTAAGACAAGGGGTGGAAAGTTCAAACCCAGCCTGAGTAATTTAGGGAGACGCAATCTCAAAACAGAAAAATAAAAAGGACTTGGAGTATCGATAACCCTAGGGATTGATCCCCAGTACCACAAAAATAAATGAAGAAAGAAGAAAAGAAAGATCTATAAAAGAAAGGACAAAGGGAGGTGATGCTGCCCTGTGTCTAGAGCAATAGGAGTCAGGCTGCCTGGGGTGAAGTTTATTAATGTCCCCACTGGGCAAATTTAAGCACATTGTTTAACCTGGAGGAGGCCTGGTTTCCTCATCTGCCAAGGAGGGCATGAAGTGCCTGTCAGCCATATTAGGCTGTTGTTGAGAGAGTTGCAGGGATCAGGACATGCAGTGCTTAGCACAGTGCCTGACGCACGCTGAGTTCTGTCAAGGATGCAGTTCCGATGCCAACTCAGAAGAGAAGAGAAAAAGCATCCAGCCTCTTCTATCTCTTTAAGTCTGTATTTCTCTATGAATTACTGTAAGTCTCAGAACAAGCACTGACCTAACTTGTGTAAGTGAATCCACTATAATCTAAGTGGACCTTTCTACAGCATGCAGGGGAGTTGACCAGGGTGTGGAAATAGAAAACAGGTACAACTTCCTGTCACCTCCTGAGATACTCATGTTGGCTTGGAGGTGAGGGGAGGCTGTAGGCAATACCATAGGAACTTCAGAGAGGGCCTAGGCTCCTATCCCAAATCCTGGCACTGCACATCTGGAGTGATCTGCACATCTGGCTGCATCCCTAGGGCGATGACCACAGCTGCTGACATCTGAGGGAGGAGAGAGCCAGCTCTTCAGCAAGGCCTGGGGGGCTATAAATAACTAGCAAAGAGGACCAGGGGGATAAGGTTGACCTTTGGGGGACGGGAGCTACAGAAGACTTCCCCCTCCCCCCTTGGGTCCCTAGCCAGAGTTTTAGCAAAACAGGAAGAGGCAGTGGCAGCTGCTGGGAAAGTAGGAGTGGCTCTCCTTCCCCCACTTGCCTGGGGCCTTCGGATTTCAGCCAGGACCTGGGAGAGGTGGAGTCAACTAGGCATGGAGAGGGAGGGGCAGGCCCATGCAGACTGGGCCCAAACTCTGTTCTGATGCCCTCCTAGGGCTCAGCTGGGGTGCAGGAAAAGGAGAATGAGACATAGAGGCCCAGTGGGATATTATGCATGCTGTCCTCAGTCCTGCTTATTTGCTTTCTGTTCATCAGGGGGACAACAGGAAGATCATGAGTTAGAAATGGAGCGCAAAATGCACCTGAGCCCAGGTAGTGTGTCTGGAGGCCCAGGGTCAAAGTGAACCCATCTGCATCTCTCACTCAGTCCCTGCCTGCAGATGGGCCGAGTGTAAGCCCTAGAGAACGGGAGGAAGGACTTTAGGCAAGAGGAGGGGTGCCGCTGACCTTCTGGTGGGTCCCAGGAAGTATTGGAGAATCTCTGGTGGGTCCCAGGAAGTATTGGAGAATCTCCTATTGGAGAATCTCCTTTGGATGATGTGAGATCATCCAAACGTCTGGTCCTCAGTGACTGTTTTCCCAAATGAGTGGGGCATCCGTAGGACAAGCTCCGGAGAGATAAGCCCCACTCAGAGGGCTGCACGAATTGAGGCTTGAAGAAATTATCCAGAGAAGCACGTGTTGCTCTGTTTTGCCTGGACGAGACTGGCCACTCAGGGTCTGAAGACATCTGGTTGGCAGTGTGGTCAGTCGGCCGGCCCACATCTCCAGGGAGGAGGTCTGTGCCTGCATTTGCCTCGCCTGGCATTGCCTCCTCAGCCTGCAATCCTGCATTTCACCTGCCAGCAGGACCCACACCAGCTAGAAACTGTTCACTAGAAACATATGTGCAATCTCAAATTTTCTAGTACCATGCCAAAAAAATGAAAATAGATATATAAAATTAATGTTAATAGTATATTAACCTAATGCATCTACAGTATCATTTAGGTAGGAAATCAAAATAAAAAAGTATTAAGATCTTTTTCTTGGAAATCCAGTGTGTTTTGTTTGTTTGTTTGTTTTTATACTTACAGGTCATTTCTATTCTGATTAACCCACATTTCAAGTGCTTGGTAACCACACATTGCTTGAGAACATGCACAGGACTAGATTTCTAGTTTTACCCCCTTTCCTCTCTCACCTTCTTGATAGAATGAAGTGGCTCCAGAGATAGAGGAGGAAGGCAGTGAAGTCATTGTCAAGGGTAGGTTTGCTTTAGGAAGACGGTTACTCATTTGGCTTTTAAGCATTTACCTCTAGACCTGGAATCATTTCTTTCTTTTATTCCTTTGCTTTCCTTTTTTTTTCTTTTTGAGATAAAGTCTCACTATGCAGCTCAGGCTGGCCTCGAACCTGTGGCAATCCTCATGTCTCTGCCTCCCAAGTGCTGGGATTACAGGCATGAAGTACCATGCCTGGTTTGGAATCAGCTGCAATATATAGGCAAGCAAAGAAACGCAGTCACAGAGAAGCACCTTGTCTCACAGCTGGCCTCCTCTTCTTGCCGGACCTCTGCCTCTGAGCCGAAGGCTAATGGAATCCTGTTTCCTCTTCACATGTGCTGGCCTCTTCTTGCCTCCATCCCCTCCTCCAAGCAAACCCAAAAGCATTTAGATAGCAGAGTTAGGGGATATGAGAGGAGAAGCAGATTTAGAGGGAAATGCAGAATCAAGCCAAGGATAGGTGACATCTGAGGGGCCAGCTGGACAATCAGAAGATATAAAGTGGGCCATTGTTCTCTGGAGTTCTGGAGAAGAGGGAAGAGCAAATAAGGATCTGAAGCTCATCGGTGAGCAGGGACTGAGACTGTCAGTGAGCAAGAGCATAAGAGCAGGCGAGGAGAGAGGACAGGCGAGGAGAGGAGAGGAGAGGAGAGGGAAGGGAGGATCACTACATCCGGGAAGCTGAGAAAGTAAGGGTTTCAGGTGGATGAGGAGTGGTAGCTGGAGAAGGGGGCTGAGAGGCAGCAGTCAGAGCTTCAGTGAAATAAGACTGGATCAGAACCCAGAGTGGAAGAGAACGTCAAGGAGAGACTACACTCACTAGAACTGATGAAGCCTTAAGACCGTTCTTGTAGAGAGTGCCCACAAATTAATGTGAAGCACTAAAGCACCAACAGACTCAAGTTCAAAGCACAAAAAGACTCTTCAGGGAAAGAGGAAATGCTGCTAGTAAGAAAAGTTAGAGGACGCTGCACCTGCAAGTAAGCAAAGCATTGCCAATGAAAGTGAAGTCGGGTGCAGTGCCACAGGGCCTAGAACCCCAGCTGCTAGGGGCACTGAGGCAGGGGTATTGCAGATTTGAGGGCAGTGTAGGCAAGCTAGCAAGAGCCTCCCTCGAAACAAAAATAAAAAGGGATGGAAATGTAGCTCAGTGGTATAGTGCCCTTGGGTTCAATCCCCAGTACAAAAATAAAATAAAATAAGCGAAACACCAAAGTGAAGAGAGATGCTGTTTTCAAACATTAGCAAGTGTGTGGTGGTGTGTGCTGTCAGTAGTGGTAGAGCCACTTCTGAGGTCACCTTGGCCACATAAAATAACTGCTACAAACTATTTTGACCTTTTTTGCTTAGGAACCCCACCCAGTGTACCCTGAGCTAGATTTCTGTATTTGAAAGTCCGGAATGGCAGACAATCTGCATAAAGATGTTCACCGAGACACTATTTGTAATATGGAAAATTAGAAACAACGTGAACACCTACAACTGGAAAATTGTAAATGATGGTATTTCCACCTAATAGAAAAACACGAAGCTGTAAAAACGGTATTCATGAGTGTGGCCTAGCAGCACAGGACAACAGAAATCTGTACATGCTCTATAATTGTGCCTGTGTTAAAAACTGCTATGAAAAGAAGGAAAGATTGCGGGAAAATGCACACCCATGTTTACGTATGACTTTTTATGTGTGTGTATGCATGTTTCTTTCTTTTTTTTTATCGTTTAATGGGTGTCAGTGTTGTGTGGAGCAGTGATAGCAGGGACAGGGGCTGACCTGAAGCCTCAGTTTGGCCAGGAAGAGGTCCCTGACAACCTTGCAGAGGTCGTGAGTTCTTTCACCAACAGATCTATTTCCTGAGCTCAGTGTGCGTGCCATGTTGCTCTGTGTGTTAACGCAACACGTTTCTGGTAGAAGAAAGTCTACAGTGAGGGGCAGTGGCCTGGTTGTCTCCCCATAGGATGTCTCTGTATAGGGTCCAGGGTACTCTGTCCACAGGAGACTCCTAGAGCTCTGCTGTCTCCTCTACTACTGCTGAGGAGAAACCGATGGCCTGAACCTGGCGGAGCAGGGTGAAGGAAGTTGACAGCAGGGTATGTGTCTATATCGTAGCCACAGCAAGGCTAGGGGGAGGGCAGGGGGACTCACCGAGGAGCTGAGGGATGCGAGGGGCCTGTGGCTCTGGAGGAAAGGCTGCTAGGTTGTGGTCGGCCACCTGCTGTTTCATATCACCCTAAAGATGACATGAGATGTGAGCGGGCATCACCTCCACTGCCCCCCACAGGAACTCTACCTGGGCCCCCACCTACATGCACCATCCGGCCTGGGCAACCTCCAGCTCCTCCCTCTCTTCCTACAAAACACACCAAGGCATCAAAATAACACATCTTTATTTATACCATCATTTTCACATTATTTGCCTATGATTCACTTATCATCAAGAGTCATTAAAACCTTCTACTTCAGCTCTCAAACCCCCACCAGTCCTTGTCACCCTCTTCCTATGTTCTAGGCTCCCTTTCCTATGATACCTTGCCCAGGTCCCAATGCCCTGTCTCTGCCCATCACCCTCTGTGACAACTCCCACCACTAGCCGCTCTGTCAGTGGCCTCCACCCATCGTCCAGCCCAGACCCTGGCCAAGGATAGCTGTGCTATGATGGCCTCCAACCGTCAGTCCTAAAGTGACCTCACATAAGCAGAAAGCCCTGGAAAAGGGAAGGAACCTGTGGACTCCCAGCCCCAGGGATTATAACTTCCTAAGACCCCCTCCACACTTCATCAGGCTAGATTTTTCTCATACTTCGAGGCCTAGTCCCAGGTCCTCCCCCTTCAGTTTCTGACTAGGTCCTGGGGCCCAGAGCCTCCATCACACATGTGCACGTGTTCTGGAGCAGGAATCCTCCTTCTCCAGTAGGACTCCTTTGGGTCCCCTCTGCTCCTCCCCAGGGCCTGTGTCAGGGAGCTAGAAGGAGGGGGAAGCAGAGGAGGAAGAAGACAAGAGGATAGGAGGGGCTGCTGGGAGCGGGTCAGGGTGAGGGGAGCTCTGTGGTTGGGTTATCTGATGTGGAAGCCAGGTGTGCACCTGGGCCCTGGCTGTCTGGCTCTGGGGCTCCAGAGTGGGGGGAAGAGCAGCATAAAAGAGAAGACACTGCAGAAGCTGCCTGGAAACCCGGGTGTGGCACAAGTTAGAGGATCTACAAAAATGGGAGAGAAGATGGCCCTCCTACCACTGATCTCCCATCAGGGGCTCATGGGCCCACAGGTCTCCTGGTTCCTTGGTCCTCTATGTTGCAGCCCCACCCCACCCTCCAAGAGAGGCAGGCTGTCTCCTCTTAACCCACCCATCAAAGGGAGAGCTGGCCACAGACCTGTGGCAGTGGGAGCATGGCCCAGGCTTATCCCAGAATCAGAGCAGTTGGAGACAGTTGTGGGTCTCTAATCTAGGTTGGAGGTTGATGGGTGGAGGAGGCTTTGCAGGAGGTGATAATGGAATTGAGATAATGTGCCCCAGGGCTAGACATCCCTCAACCAACTTTCCACCATTAGGTCCTTCTGCACCCACAGAATCTGCCCTTGCTGAGCCCCAAAGCTGGGGGTCAGGGTGAGCAGGACTGGGGATACCACAGATGGGGCCAAGTTGGCCCTAAACAAGAAGGATCATCCCACCTACAAGTTCCAGCTCCTACTTCCTCCAACCTGGCTTGGGGAGTGTGTGCGTGTGTGTGTGTGTGTGTGTGTGTGTGTGTGTGTGTGTGTGTGTGTTGTCAGGTCTGGTTGTAAGGAAGAGCACATCTGGGTAGAGGTAAGGATCTCTGGAGGATAGTGAAAATATAATGATAAAGGCTGATATTTATTGACCACCTAAAGATAGGCCAGGCACAATTCTAAATGCTGCATACTAGGTCGTTCAGCCTTCTCAATACCTCTGAAGAAATGCCATTCTTCTCTTGGCTTATAGAAGAGACACACACAGAGAGGGCATGAATTATAGGTGAGAGCCTGGCTCCACCTCCTGCTTCTGTCTGGTGCTGCTTCTGCTGCCCTCAACAAGGCCTTGCCAGTTAGTGTGCTAGAAGCTTCCATCCTGTCATCTTTACAAAGACTCTGTATTGCCATTAATGGATGAGCATTCTTTCCCTGTAGCTTACAATCCTTGTCAGACCAAACCTTTCCTCACAGTCTATGGCAAAGATAGCTTGGAATATGGTGGCTACCCTGGTAGGTAGTGGGAGATATGGGAACCAGGAACTAAGTTGGGGAATTTGTCCTCAACCAGGTGCCACAGATGGTCACAGATGTCTTCAGGGACCTCAAGCCTTTCCCCCCAAGGTTGCCCAGCTAGTGACACTACCATGGTTTGGGGTGGCCTGCTCTTGAGTACATGTCCTTATTTGCCAGCAGATTGGTCAGCTCAGAGCTAGAGAGGGGGTGGAAAGGGAGGTGGGAGTGATGGCACTTGGTCTGTGAGCACTGCCTAACAGTATGCTGAGCCCGCAGTAGGAGGAGTCGTGGTTGGTATTTGCTGAGTGAATGAACAAGCAACGAAATAAACGATGAACAGTCATCTTCTAGGGTAAAGGACTCCAGAAGCCACCGATATCCTGCCCACCACCCTCCCCATCCACTCCACCACCTCAAGTCCTTCCTGTCAACACAGCAGAAGGCAGGGAGCTTCTTGGGGTGGGGTCCCTATCAGGGAGGAAGTGGAGCGAGCTTCTCCCCATTCCCTTTATCATTTCTCCCCTGTCCTCTTTTTATCACCCAAGGCTGCTTTAGAATCCATCCTCCTAGACCCCTAGGGCTCCTGGGTAGGAGAGGGTAAAAAAAAAAAATTTAAATCAGTGGGAGGGTTGGGGGAAGTGAAGGGAGCAGGGAGGACAGTAGGCACTCTTCCCTGAATTCTTTCCCTGCAGCTTACAATCCTTGCCAGACCAAACCTTTCCTCACAGTCTATGGCAAAGATAGCTTGGAGTATGGCTGCCCTGGTAGGTAGTGGGAGATATGGGACCCAGGAACTAAGCTGGGGGATTTGTCCTCAACCAGCTGCCACAGATGGTCACAGATGTCTTCAGGTGGCTCAATTAGAATGATTTGGTTAGGATAGCACTGGCCTTTGCAGAGGCATGGGGGTATTCTGAGTGCAAGTGAAGAGGGCAGAGGCAAGACCCCATGATGTTGGCTATATAGGATTTCTTCATTTCCTGCCAAGATCTGGATTCCTAGAGTCTGATCAGGACTCCTCTTTGTCTTCATTCTTTCAGCAGCATCTAGGAGGCAGTGCCTTTCTTCCCGAGTCCAGCTCAGATGGAACTTGCGGAACAGTCTAGCTTGGAATTTGATACTCGATCTACCCCTACCTGCATTCCCTAGATCAGATAATCTTAGATCCTTGGCCCTGGGCTCTGATCTCATCTAATTCTACAGGAATTTGTCCAGACTTGGGATGAGACTGATTTTGAGAAGCACAGACAAGTTCCTGACACTC